>NEWO01000057.1:415084-444343 GCA_003013225.1 Phalaenopsis aphrodite | reverse complement strand
CTTGGTGTATGTTTTTTGCTGATGATATCTTTCTCGTGGATAAGACGAGAGAAAGAGCCCAGGAAAAACTTGGATTATGGAGGTCTACATTAGAGTCTAAAGGCCTTCATTTGAGTAGAACTAAGACTGAATACATGGAATGTGATTTTAATAGTAGTAGCTCTAGTGACAAAACTGTAACTTCGGGTGACTAAATTATTAAAAGGTGTGAACAATTTAGATATCTTGGATCTGTTGTTCAAAGCGATGATGATATGGATGGGGATGTTAATAATAGAATTCAAGTTGGTTGGTTGGAGTGGAGGAATGCATCGGGTCTTTTGTGTGATAGAAAAGTACCGCTTAGACTGAAAGGAAAATTTTATAAGATGGTGGTGAGACCTGCAATGCTCTATGACGTTGAATGTTAGCCTTTGAAAGAGAAGCATAATACTAAGTTAAGTGTTGTCGAGATGAGAATGATTAGACGGATGTGTGGCTTTACACTTAGAGACAAAATGCGAAATAAATTTCTTCGTGATAGGGTTGGTGTAGCTCTAGTGACGAACACAATTAGAGACGGTCGTCTTGGATTGTTTGGTCACATTAAATGTCAACCATCTGATGATCCAATTAGTCAACATAAGAAAGGCAGAGGTAGATCTAGGAAGACTTGGGCTTATGATCCGATTAGGCGGCTTATGTTAAGAAAGGCAGAGGTAGATCTAGGAAGACTTGAGCTTATTGGATAAAATATGATCTTAATTTATGATAACTAAATGAAAATAGGACACTAATAAGGAGGCAATGGAGAAAAAGTATTCATGTAGTCGGTATACAGGATTCTCGTAGTGGGATTAAGGCCTTGTTGTTGTTGTTGTTGTATACGGTATGAATTTTAAGATTTCAGTAATTATTGTTTCCATATCAATTTAAAACAATTAAAATTTAAGTAAACATTATAAGAAGAACAGTTTAATGAGTCATGTGCAGAAGCCATAAATTCATTCTAAACCAATGCAACGATGAAAAGAACCCAAAAAAAAACCAGGACATAAAATTTGAGTTCTTGACTCGGATACAAAGCAGAGACAACAACTGCTGATGGCTTCTGCGGCAATATTTCCTGTGAAAGACACGAAACAGAGCAGGATCCCAACTCCCATCAACGCGCAGACAAACCTACTCGAGAAATCAACCAACAAAACATCAAAAAAAAAAAAAAAATCCAACAGGAACCAAATCCCATCGGACGGAATGAGAAGAAGAAATCTAACGCTTACCAGGGAGCCGGAAGCTTGTCGAGATCCAGGCTGAAGGAAAGGCCATGTTTGAGTGTCTGATTCAGAACCCAAACCGAGTAAATCACGATTGAAACGCCAACGAAGGCCTGGAGGAAATTGAGAAACTTGAGAAGGACGGCAAGGCAACTCAGAAAACAGTTGGGCCTCATCTCTCTCCGTTCCCTATACCGGAAGGATACTAAGCCCTAAAAGTTTTCTTCCCAACTGGATTTCGAAACCCTAAAGAAAATCTGTATCACCACTCGTCCTCTCCCCTTCTCCCTCGCTCAACGAGGAGGATGAAGCGACTGATTTGACTTGTACGATTATTACCCAAAAAGGTGAAGGGAACGGTTGGCTGTGAGGAAGTAGCGGGAAAACGGGAGTGGGCAAATCATTTATTTTTTTAATTATTAATTATTAGTAAAACATGAATCAATGCATTAACTTAGAATTTTACTTGATTAATAATGAAATATTTTTATTCAAATTAATAAATATAAATATTTCCTTAAAACGTAAAATTTAAATGAATTGGAACTGGAATTATGTATAATCTAACTCATTTGTTAATTATGTGATTTTTATTTTAATTTATTTTTATTCATCTAATCAAAAAATTAAAATCATTCATGAAAATAATAGGCAGAATATTTCTTAAAGAATTAAAATGTTGATAATGCAACATATAAAAAAAATGTCCCATGAAAAAGTTTATATAATGAGAGCAAATATTCATTAATTTATGATTTGAGAGTGTTTAAATCAAGAAAGGCTTATAAATATGTGCTTAGACATCTTAAATATCTTTAATGAAGGTAATTTTATTTACATATGGATTTTTTTTTTTTTGTGAAAGACATTGTAAAAGAAAAATGTTTAGTTCGGACTCTGAACGTAGCTCTACCTGAAGACTCCAATAATATGTCGTCATCGGCGCTACATCGCGGAGGTTATTTCATAGTTGGAACTAAGAAAATTATTTCTGGGTTATTGAAGTCTTCAATAACCCAAAAATAACCTCTGAAGTTCTACTTCAATAACTCTGAAATAACACTACATATATTATTTATAGATTATTTATTGGTTATTTCTGGGTTATTGAAGAGATCCCATATATTTCAATTCAATAACCCAGAAATTACCTCCGCGGTATTATTTCTGAGTTATTGAAGAGAAACTTACTGCGAACATTTTTCCGGGATTATTTTTGAGGTATTATAGAGTCTGCAGCTCTATTTTAATATTTTTTAGATAGGCTGATATAACACACATGACGATGTATTACTGGGAGTTCGCAAGTAGAGCTACATTCAGAATCCAGACATAAAATTTTTTCTATAAATTTTAAGTATTCAAATCATCACAAGAAAAACAGAACATAAAAAAAAACAAAAATTAAAAAGATTTAGAGAGCTTGAATAATTTTTATTTCATATAAAGTTAGCTATGGAGAGAATAAATTAATAAATGTTCGAGGCAATTCAAATTCAAATTTTCTCATTTCCACCTGTGTTAGTCTTGAAACTAAGGTAAATGATTTAAGAAATAATAAAATTCAAAACTTTTAAATAAGAGTCCAGCAAGATCGAACAAAACTTTTTTTTTTTTTGACTCGTTTATAAATCTAACTCAATAATATATGTTTTCGTCCTGTCGGGTTAACAACATGACGGGCCAAACACCACCTACTATTGAACAATGAATGTTTTTTTCCATAGCCCTAATGCTCTACATATTCAAGCACAAGCTCTTGATATTCTAGACTTCGGGTCCATTTGGGGCAATTTATAAGTGCGGGCAATATTTTCAAAATGTCGTCGTATTGTTTGGTTCGCGCGTTTCATCAGTTTATCTGAAACTGCGTTTGAGTTTTTACACTAAACGCAAGTCACGGGTCGGCCCGCGGGCCGCGTTTCAGGATAAACAGCTTATCCTAAAACACACAAGCTGTCATAAACGGACCTTCATCTTCAACCAACATAACAAACAAAAATAATGAACAAAAATAATCAAAGACCTTTTATATTTCTTAGCAGCTTCTTCTCGACAAATACGCCAAATTAATTCTCCAGAGCATAGGATACTTACCCGATAGGAAACATATACTTCCATGCATCAGCCTATCATGATTATAAGTTCTATTTTATGATGAGTTGAATGAGGCCTTGGATGCCCCCATGATGCAATAAATTATTTGGGTTGTCTACATACTAGACAATTCTGATATATTTACATATCAAACACCCAAACATTTCTTATTTATAGTCAAGCCACTCAAATCTTTAACATCAATAATAATAATATTACTGTCTTTTTAAAAATTAATATACAGTACAAATTTGTAATATCAAAATGTTACAAGTGTAAATATCGAAATCATGAATTCTTGTTGATACCTCACTTCCAGTCCAGTACTGCCTTGGAAATGAGTTTTACATAATGGAGACATACGAAGACTTTAGACAGCACCAAGTAATTTTGGAATAGCTGTCTCCATGAATTGATACACCATGAAGCTAAAGGTTGAAGAAATAAAAAAACGGAAATTTACATACGCAGCACCCGATTCTTATGCAGTCACATACACAGCACCCTAGCTCTGTTGCATAGCAGTGAAAAGGTTAGATAGGTGAATGCATAAGAATTGGGTGATGTGTATGTAAATTCTCCATAAGAAAAAAATATACAAGGCTTGATTTGTAAAGGCATCTGTGAAGGAGAAATCCGTAAATTATTCTACAAAAATGTGTCTCGGATCAAACGAGCCAATACACGTGATGCTAGCCTGCTGGTCACCTCTGGCAATACTTTGGCGGCGATGCCGGGTAATACTGGGAGGAGTTCTTGCATGATGATTGGAATGTTTATATCCTGTGACAATTCAGTGTAACACCAACTGTTATGGCAACAGGTGCAGATATTAACGGGTTGACAAATTAAATACTTTCAACTAAATTTGGAAAAAAATATATATTAGAAAAATGTTATCCTATAATATTGAAATTTATTGGTTTAATTTATCAAAATTTTAGATGGATAATTATAATGGATAAAATGATATATCATTTAAAAGAAAAAGGAGCCTGTAACGGCTCGTAATTAACTTTGCAGTTTGTTTGCCTGGAATTGCACTTATTATTGAAAAAGAAAATTAAAAAAAAATGTACTTAGTATTGTGATAAATGGGTAAATTGCTTGATACTGGGTATGAAAGATTCTGCTACTGATGGTGGCAATGAATGGAAACACTACGTGTAATCTTATGCCCAAGCTCAAATCATCTAGATATTGTCCATTTTGGCCAAACAGTCTCACAGTTTTGTCCTATTGGTAGAACTTCCTAAGAGCTCACCCATCCCATAAGTTCTCCCAAGCAAGTATACTTAATTTTGGAGTTTCTGATGAAATTCAACAATTACACAAAAGATGTCTCACTGTTTAAGAGTTCAACTTCATACTACTAAAATGGTTTCACAGAATCCCACACTCAAGTAACCAATGCCCTCGTAAGCATTCATAACTCTGAATCATCCACGCAGATAGATTATTAAAGGTGACCCCTAAAGATTCAATAGGTGGCTCCCACCATGCAACACTTTGTCTCATTAGGGCTCAAGAGGTATCTCCTATGATGTAGCATTTTATTTTGTATAACACTTAGTTCTCATGAATATTAGTGTGGCACTTTGATATCATTTGTAATAGCCTAAATTCTCACCCATTAAAGATATTGTCTGCTTTGCCTTAGAGGCTATAAAAATTGTAAATATAAAAAAATAAATATTAAAAAAGTCAGTTCCAACCACCCGTTCCCATAGTTATTTCTTAGGAGACGAATGTCTCACTCGAAGGAGAGGGAAGAATCAGACGAGAGCATAAAACAAAGAGGGAAGAGTCAAATGAGAGTGATGGTTTTGAAACCTAGTAGGCATTCTAGCGTGCGTCAAAAACAAGGAAGAAGATGCATAGTGCGAGAGACTAGATAGTAGAAGAAGAGAAGAGAAGGGGATCGTGCGGCTTGCGAACCTTCTGTGCAAGGTTGAGTGGTGTCGAGGGGGAAGAAGAGAAACCTTTTGTGTAGCTCATGCCCCAGTATATCAAACTGGTGTTGGGGAGGAAGAAGAGAAACCTTTCGTGTAGCGCATGCCCAAGCATACCAAACTGAGCAGTTTTGTGTGAGAAGCCTATAATATTAGTTATTTGAGTTAATCTATCCGATGCCATATAATGGCAATACACGTCCATTGGCATAAGTCAAACATACTCGACACAGCTAAATTTTATCACCACCAATTTCAGATGAACGCTTATACTATCACAGTACTTGAAGGCGCACACAATGATAAAGATGATAATATAATGGTGAAGATAAAATGCACTTTTCTCACCGCTCACGGCATAAATGTTATGCCAATAACTCACTTCAACAAGTATTGAAAATGAAAAGTTCAAAACCCGTGCAATTATAAGCACAGGAATTATTCATATTTAAAGTAGTAAAAGCCTAACTACACAGTGGAATTCATTGCTAAAAAAATCATGCACGTTGCTCCAATGAGATTAAGGGCAAATGGACAAGTAGACTCAAAACCCCCAAAACAAAGTGGTTCACATCAATAACCCCCTGAGTCCGAAGATGTAATAACAAAAATAAAATAAATAAATAAATAAATAAATATTAAATAATAATGATAATAACAAATTGAATAGTCACTACGATAAGCACGCTATTGGTTAGGACTTAAGAGTCAAATTACTCGTTCGAGTCAAATAAACAAAGAGAGAGTAAAAACAGTGAAGGAGGGGAAGGAAAAAGCCGTAGGAAAAGGAGAGCAACATCAGAAGAGGAAAAAAGAAAAATTTAAAAGTCAAAGTTGCCGCTTGCTGTAAGGAGGAGGGGGAGGAGGTGGCACCAAGGGCTTATATGGATCGAGTCACAATAGAAGAGGAGGAAGCTGCAGTTTCATTCATCGGTGTCGTGCAAAGAAGGAGGAGGTCGCATCGCTTTCGCGTGCATGCGGAGGAAGTGGAGGAAGAAGAAATTGCGAGCATGTAGCTTTGGATCGAATCAAGACCGAAAGGAGTGTGAGGTCATGTGTATATAGATATGTTTAATATTTTGATAAGTTAATATATTACTAAATGAATAATTATACATATGGGTGAGGGTATGTTTATTTAATTAATAGAAATTTTTATTGAATTAGAGCTCTAAATATGGTAATTTTGGCCTGGAAAGAGGAGTTGGTGGAAAAGGCAAGCTAGGGAGGAAGAAGATCGATTGGGCAAATAAGTTAGTGAGAGTTTTAATTTTTGGTTTAATAGTAAGTTAAATTGTGTTTAAATTGTTTTGTGATTATTAATGAACTGATAAACAATTCTTCAATTCAACATTTATCGATTAGTAATGGTAAATTCTATAGATGATAGATATCAAGAAATCGAGGAAGTCATGCTCTGTATATATTGTGAATTTTATTAAAATAAGAAAGGAAATGTAAGTTTAAGGTTTTATAAGTTTTCAAAATATTTAGTAGGATAAATGTAAGTAATAAATGTTAATATCATGTTCAATATTATCAGGGATTGAAGAATTTCTTTTTCAAAAGATTTAAATTTTAGGAGAGTTATCATATCAAGCAAGGTGAGTAATTATTTTTTATGTATTAAATTAATATTTTATTAAATAAACAATTATTTTATTAAATTGTTTAAAATAAATATTTTATTCATGTCTGACATTTTAAAAGTTTGAAATTGTATTACAAATAGGAAGAAAATAACAGACATATGAATGTACAATTTAAAAGATTTTAAATTGAAATGAAATGAAATATAAATGTTAAGTCATACATGATTATTCATAAATAATACTGACAGGAGAAGTAATGTACTCGTGCACATTAAATAAAATAGTAATGGTGTATCTTCGGTGCAATTTTTTAGGGTACCTACATTTATAATTTTTAGGGTACATTCGGGTACATTTTTTAGGGTACCTTCGAGCATGACTGTAATCTTATTATGAATATTAAAAAAGTTAAAAATGATAAATACTTAAAGTGAAACAAAAATTAAAAAAATAAAAGTGAAAGTTTACAGTTTTATAAAGTGATAAACTGCATATTCTTTTGATCATTCATGCATAACATTGACATAATAATTTAATGCATATGAAGATTATAATTACTTACTAAGTCAAATTTATAGTTGAATTTAATTATCTCTTTCAGAAAAATAAATGGTATATGTTGATATGTCTGATATGAAAGACTTGGTTTATAGGAGTAAGAGCATTGTTATTGGGTATTTATGATGATAGTTTTTTTTTACCGTTCCCTTCATATAATGATATATTGTTCAGTACTAGTTTGAAATATTGTCTTGAGAGTAATGTTGTTGTTTTTGGATGTTTCAAATTTATTCCATTTGTGGATATTAGAGATTCTTTTACATTTTGGAAATTTATGAAAAATATGTAGAAAGTAAAAGTGAAATGATGATACTGTCAAACCACATTTCCTGCCTAAGTTAATTCTAAGCTGCACGATGGATCGTGACAACAACTTAAAAAAAAAATAAAAATAAAAACTCAAGTTATTGTTAAATGGAATACCTGATTAGACGTCATAGTTGACGTTCCAGCAGTTAGAAACTTGAACACTTTTTCCACGTTGTTTAATATAACTTCATCTTCCTCTGTAATAGTAGGAAGCAGAGATGCGGCCTTGAGAGGAACCATACTAAAAACTGGAGCTACATTACCAAATCCGAAGGCTGCACTCATTCGTACCAGCTGGTCTCTTGAAACCGCATCTATTGCTTTAACAATCTGAATGAGTAGAAAGAAGTCTTTACCGAAATGCCTTAACACCGGTTCATTAACTCAGGTAACCAGAAATAAAATGCCACGTTTAATAGCTCTTAAAACGCCATATAATAACATTTATAAAGACTAACAGTCGAGTTCAAACCCATAAGAGTTACATGGGAAGGTAGCAGATGATGACGCACATCGTGCTAGTAAATTTTTTACATGATAATTCTAGTTGCCATCCAAAACACTATGATCAGACTGTCAACTTAGTTTCTCAAGATCGACCTCATAATAATATGTGATTTGCATAAGAAAAATCATGCAAGATCGTGTTGCCGTTGACCAAAATTACTAAAACATAAATATTAAGTCTAAAAAGAGAATCCCGCTATTTTTTGCATAGCTATTTTGGCTCTAAAATATCAAATTTCTCCAATTCATCTCCCAACAACACAAAATTAAAACAAAATGATCCGTCATGAAAAAAATATAATAAAAAATTGATCTTAATTGAATCTCCAATGGATCATTTTAGATCAATTTTATATAGTTGAGGTACTATGATGCTCTAAATTAATTTGGTCACATAAAAATAGTCAGAGACTATTTTAGAGTTTAACCGGAAACTTTATTCATAATGGATATTTAAGTCACTTTTTTGCTTTAATTCCATGATCATTTTCAGATAAGTCAATGATTAAATTGATTAGCAGTTTGTTACTCTTTTGCACAGAAATATATTACCTAGAGTTATGCAAGTATTTTTTTGGTGCACATGTTTGTGGGGGCTAGGCTGATTAGGTCAATTCAATGAAAACAGCCAGATTATTGGGGTTTTGGGCCTGGTAACCTGGGCAAACCTAGCCCAACCAACTAAGCCAATTGGTTCAGTAGATTAAGGTCATTTGTGAGGAGCTGTGAACTAAAAGCTGCTCAATAAGTGGTTAAAAAAACACAAAAGGTAACCGTCAAAGGCAAGTTGCCCAGTAATATACAATCAAAAAAAGCTCGGATATTAGTACCAATTCAATGATATTCAGCTGTAACTACTCTATAGTCAAAAGATAACTCCCATTTCTAGCATGTCATCACCCAAATTTCCTCCTGTAATTATTTTATAGCTATCATGATGCAACAGACATTCTCAAACAGTTTATCTCATTTAAAATTTGCAAACCATGTGGAAGAATAATTTTGTGGTATAGAAAAATGAGAAGACATTTAAATATTACTTAGTTTGAGATCAAACAAGAACATAAGAAAATTTGCTCAGTACAAAATAAGTAAATGGATAAGAGTTAATGATACCTATAGCACTTAGTAAATTGGTTTACCTCAACCAGAATGAATTCTCGGAAAAAGTTTCCTTTATCAGATAGGAGAAAGGCAAGGGCTGCCCTTGTTTTAATCGGCTTCTGTTCCTGATATACTATCATTGGAAAGCCTGGAACAAAAGAATCTTTTTGACTTTGCAGCATACCAAGGCCAGCCATGTTCCCATTTAAATCCTCACCACCTCCACTTTTAGCAGCAGAAATGAAATTCTCAAATGCTCGCATGACATCAATAAACCTATCAGCATCAAAAACCCCAGATTTTCCATATATAGTATATCGTAGTGCATTCCTCAGCCGCGGTGATTCATCAGTTAGAAGTCTCTGGTTAAAAAAAAGGGGGGAATAATTTCAGGGTTACAAGTGCAAGTACGAGAAAGTTTATTAGCAAAGAGTGAAATGAGAGTTATAATTTTTAAGAGTGTGAGAGAGAAAAGAACCTGAGCAATATAAGGATATGCTTCGTCTACAATGGCAAAGTCAGGATTTCCAACTAATGCTATGCCTTCCAATACTCCTATTGCTCTAATAATTAATGCAAAATATGGCGGTATTCTGAACGGGTAGTCAAAGGTTATCTGAGCCAAATCTGACGCCAATTCTTGAAAATTAATGTTTTTTGCACCCCCACCTTCAAGTGCTTGATCAAAAACTTTGGCTAATACAGGTAATATCGGTTCAAGATTAACTCCTTCCGGAATGAATCCAAGCTTGACAAAATCCTTAACTATGGCCTTGTAATCACGATGAATCAGGTGTGCAATTGCTTCAATCATTCCATATTTTTGATCATCAGTCAACCTTGTAACAAGACCTTCAGCAGAAGCATGCATAAGTTTAGTTTCTTCCTTACATTGAAAGAATACCTAGAAAATGCAAATACTACGGGGTTTTGCGGATGGAACAGTTCATGCCAATTTACAACACCATTAAAATTGGGACAGTTTATGCCATTACAGTAGACTGCGACATGGATTGACCTCATCACAGTAAACTCAATTAAAATAGAATAAAACAAATAAGAAACACATAATGAGGGAATAAAAGCTAATAATAAGTAATAACGGCTAGGGATTGCCGTTATAAATCTAATATTTTCCCTCAAGTTGAAGTATAAATGTTAGTCGTGTTCAACATGGATTAGAAGTCAACGAACAAAGGACAAGAAATATTCTTGGTGAGTATATATGCTATTTGACTACTGGAGGACACAAAAGAAATATAAATTTCCCCGAACTCAATCTTTTCCTTATTGTTGATCTCCATATGTTTAGTACGATCATGTTGGACTTAATTGTAAGCAATGTTAATGATAATCTTATTATCACCGAATAGTTGTAGCGAAACGGAGGTTGGCATACGAAATTCATGGAGCGTGATGGGTAACCAGAGGACTTCACAGACCCTCAAGAACAAAGACAAGAATTTAGCTTCAACACTATTTTGAGCAACCACATACTATTTTTTACTTTTCCACGTGACAAGATTTTTCAATACAAATGAGCAACACCCAAATGTGAAACGTCGATTATGAACCAATCCGGCTCAATTAGCATTTGTATAAACAGCAATAGACCGAGAAGTGTGATGAGAGAAAAACAAATCTGAGTCTGATGTATCTTTTAATTAGTGCAAAATCTGGTGAATAGCTTGAAGATGAAGCTCATAGGAGTCATGTATGAATTAACTCACTATACCAACTGCGTGGCATATATCAGGGTGAGTATGGGCGTGGTAGATGGATTTTCCCATAAAGTGTCGGTAATTAGTCTGGTTGACAAATATAATATTGGGAATGTCAGATAATTTTTCATTAGAATATATAGAAACAACCATTGGTTTACAAAAAATAAAGTTGTTCTCTATCAAGAGATTAATCACATATTTGCGCAGAGACAGACAAATGTCCCGAGATGATCAAGCCACATTTATGACTAAGAAGTACCAAAGAGATCCCAAGACATTCATTTCAAAGGAATTAGCAAGGATGTATTTCAAGGACTCCAATGCTGAGAGATCGTTGACAGTAAGAACAATATCATCAGCATAAACAATAAAGATAGCTACCTGGTCATTGAAGGAATGTCAGAAGAAGAGTGTGATCTGATTGAGCCTGAGTAAAACCATGACCTACGACCACCTTTGTGAACTTGTCGAACCAGACTCTTGGGGACTGCTTTGGCCCATAAAGGGACTTCCGCAGTCTGCATACTTGCCCACTGGAAGCAGTAGAGTCAAAACCATGAGAAAGAAACATTTATAACTCTTTTGTAAGCGCTCCATTCAAGAACGCATTCTTGATATCTAACTGGAATAAATGTCAATCCAATTTCACCGCAAGAGACAACAAGACACAAATAGAGTTTAACTTAGCCACTAAAGCAGAGGATACATTTTATGAATTTGGGATCAAGTTTACTCCGAGTGGGGGTTGTGTTTTGAACAAAGATCTAATGTAGAGAAGGTCCGAATATCAATGAAGCAAAACATCAGGACCGCTAGAGGGTTTGGAATTTGTGAATTTAGAAATGACTCTATTTATGAGATAGGTGGCAATGAAAATAACATCATTCCAAAATTATTTCGGGACATTGGATTGAAACATAATGAAGCAAGCAATGTCGAGAAGATGACAGTTTTTCCTCTCGACTATCTCATTTTATTGAGTGTCCGTACATGAGCTAAGATGAGGATGTAATTACTCATCAAGAATTCACCCAAAATAGAGTTAAAATATTCACGGCCATTGTTGGTCCGAAGAACCTTAATTAGAGTTTTGAATTAAAACGCATGTGTAGAAATTTACCTTTTAAATGTACTCTCACGTCATTGAAGTGTGGTCATCAATCAAAGTTAGAAGCCACCATTTATTGGTGTAACTGGAAATGCAAGAGGATCCCCATAGGTTACTATGAATGAGTGAGAAAAGAGTGGTAGGTGTGCGTGGGATGGGTAAATGACCAGTTGATGTTTGGTTAACTGACATGTTTCATAATTCAAATTAGAAAGGTTTTTATTAGAAAATATCAAAGGATATAAAATGTTTAAATATTAAAAACTAAGATGACTCAAACGACAATGCAATAATATAATGGGATATTTAATAACCTGAGATAAACTACAACTCCTGAGTGATGTGTCCTCGCTCTCTGTGCTATTCTCTTGAAAGTAGTAGAGTCCAGCTACCCTCTTAGCAGTTTCAATCATCCTCACCAAACGACGATCCTGAAAAACACAACCATCAGAAGAGAAATTAGCAATGCAATCAATATCATTCCTCAACTTGCCGACAGATAACAATTTACATTGTAACAGGGGAACATGTAAAACAAACTTAAGAGTTAGACCGGTTATTAGTACAACCGACCATTTACCAGCAATGAAGCTATAGAATCCATCGACAATTCTGACAGTAACTTTCCCAGAGCATGGATAATAAGTCAAGAAAGCTTGCAGCATCCAGTCATGTGATCCGTGACACTTGAATCAACAATCCACAGACTAAAGGAGGAAAAAACAATGAGTCATAGAAAGAGTACATTGTCGGACATGGGAGGTCAACAAGCTCGCAGAGAATTGATTGGCTCTAAGTAGCTTCATCAATTGCTCTATCTTACTTTTCAAAAATTCGGAGGATTTCGGGATGTTTCAAGTAGGAGTCGGTTGAATCGTGGTAAATTCGAACATCGTCCTGAGACCCTTAGTAATAGAGGATTTGATCGATGGTTTGTATGACGGTTTACCGTGAAGTTTCTGATATTTGTTTCTAGTGTGGTTTAGTTTGTGCCAATAATCACAAGTAGGGTGACTAATCCAATGTGGCATGGACGAGGGTTGAGCACTATTTGAGATCAGGGCAGACGATTCGACTGAAGTAGAGGTGTCTAGCATGGCAAGTCTCTGGCTCTCTTCCTAACGAATCTCGGTGAAAGCAGCACGAGCGGAAGAAGAATACCAAGCAAGAATACGGCCCCGGACTTCATCAAGGTCTTTGTTAAGGCTAGCTAGGAATTGAAACATGCGATCATTTTCTACAATCTTCTGGAAGAGAGAAAAGTCGGGGGGAGATTTCAAGTGTAGTCGTCGTACACGTCCAATTTTATTTATAGTGCAACAAGGTCATTATAGTACCGGGTCACGGTCCTTGATCCCTATTTTGTCTCCTAGATTTTCTGAAACACCTTATAAAGTTGGTTGGAGTTTCCTACATCAAAATAGGTATCACTGACAATCATCCAGAGGGTGTCAGCTGAAGGGAGGAACATATATGAACGATCAATCAAAGTCTCCATAAAGTTAATCAACCACAACATGACCATGAAGTTCTCCACTGACCAAACTCCATACACCGAGTCAATCTTTGGAGGCTCACGAATTATACTTATGAGGTGACTGAATTTCTCGCGTCCTTCGATGAACAAAAACACCGCTTAGGACCATTGGAGAAAGTTATTGTCGTTCAATTTATGAGTTGTGATCAAGAACTTCATGTTGGTTTCAGGTCATGCATTTTGCAAGAGAGGGAGCGGAGGTTGGAGTTGATCCTTCGGTGGAATTAAGAACACATTCTGAAGGTGGCTCAGTGTTGCAGGAATCCGCCATAATTCTGACTGAGCCAAAGAAATGTGGTTGTAATTCTAAGACATCAATGAATTCCAGTAGGATCACTGGTACACGGATACAACTGCTGGAAAGGTCTGGCTGGGAAGAACAAAATGCAGGGTAGAGCAAAAGTGTTTTTTAGACCAAAAAAATAGCTGCAGTAACTTGGTAATCATGAAAAAAGTGGTTGGAGGGATTAGCTTCGCTTACTCCTCTGATGAGGATCCTCAGAAGACAAAAAGGAGAAACAAATAAAGAAGAAAGCAACGAAGGAATACGACAGTGGGAAGAATCGCGGTTAAGAAACCATTGCCTTCTTCTCTATCTGTAGCGGCCTCCCTGATGGGAAAGCAGCAGACAGAACCGGACTGGGAAGTCTTGCGGGAAGAACCACAGGGGGAAAGAAAGCCGAAAAAGAAAGTCGGTCAGGCCAGCTGGAAGGAGATTTGGCCTAGTGGAGGGGGATTTGGACGGCTAGAAAAAAGTCTGGCGGTTGCTAGGGTTAGAACCATGGCTTTGATACCATGTGAACTTTAGAAACTAGAGCACCATGATATTATTGATAGAACCTAATTACAATAGACACAACAAAGGAAAGAAATAAAACAGAATAAAACAAATAGGATACACATAACGAGGGAATAAAAGCTAATAATAAGAAATAACGGCTAGGAATTGCCGTTATAAATCTAATACTCTACATGTATATATGTAAATGTCAAATCTCTCACATTTTTTTAACCTACAAGAACACCAAACTATGCCCCGCATTAATCTCTATAGCAATGGTAACATTCACCAGCTCCATGATCATACGAGAAATTATTTTCAAAATTTTAGTACAGAGCATAAGCTATTATTCAGGAAAAAGGCAGCATAAAAATAACTTAACGTTGTTACATCCAAACCCAAAAAGGAAACCCAACTAGAACTATCCGTTGGTAGTAGTAGTAGTTCTTAGGCTAACAGAAAAGCCTTTCCTTAAGGTAGAATTGCAGTTATTTACACACAAATAAGAAAACATAAAACACTCAAGGCACTAAACACTTGAGGAACTACAAAGTAAAAAATGCAGGAAACATTTATGATGTGTATCATGCAAAATCTCAGACCAAACAAGAAAGAAGATGTGCAGTGCTTGAAAAAAAAAAAGTGTTCTACAGTAGAAACCATCCACCAAATTTTAAACATTTTTACTGCCATCTCCTACTTCCCATGAACTATTTGTGGCACGAGAATTAAAGCAGAATGATTTAAATGGCTATTATTTATTAAGTTCTTCTTTCATCTCCTTTGCATGCAATCAAGTAGTGATCAATGTGCTAAACCATTACATAAATTTAACTGCAGATCCACCAACTAATTACAACTTCAAAGAAATCTTTATTATCTATGTCCCACTAATAGCTTCAGTTAATACAAAGATACTAAAAGTGTGATATGTCATCACACAATAGTTAGGAAAGCTTGTACACCATAGATATGCTAAACAGTGAAATTTCCTAATGAATTACCATCATCTTGAATTGCTGGTAAAACTATATTAAAAACCAATATTTTACCAAAATCTAGAATGGCCAACTTTCCATCTGGCGTCCGAATCAAGTTTCCAGGATGTGGATCAGCATGGAAAAAGCCAGTATCAAGCAGCTGCAAATCAAGTTACTGAACAATCAAATTCAACAGTTTATAAATTATTGGTCCAAGTTAAAAAACTTGTAATCTAATAGGTGAAATATTGAATAAGTGGCAAAAAAACATAGCACGCCCCTGAATATTGTGAAACGCAAGTGTGGTCGTCTAGGCATTCAGGTGAGGTGAGGTGAGGTGACAACACTTCACTCACCTCCCAAGCACTTCATCATTACAATAGCAATATCAAGAGGAGAACAATACCTTAGATTAAAGAAATGATTATTAATTTTTCAAAATTGAAAGCGAGTTACTCTTAATGACAACTGTACATGGGGGATATGAAAACACACACACACAAAACAAGGATTTGGAGAACAAATAATACACACATGTAAGATCTAAAGATCTCAACCAGGCTCTATACACATTCAAATTGTTTCCATGTTCACCTTTAAGAAGGAAAATTGGATTTTAGATTAAGATAATACCAAGGATTTCTCCCTCTTGCAAAGACTATATGATTTGGTTCAAGAATTCATATAGGCAGAAGCCATTATGATTAATTATCTGAATAAAAAAAAACCACAAATTTCAATTATGGCCAGTCTATAAGCTCCGTGATATTTTGCTTTAGTACCAATAAATTGGTTTGGAGAGGAAAATATACTAATATAGCTCAAAGCTAATAATAATGGATGATAAAAAAACCCAATCAAGACCTAATAATTCTAACATCTCAGATTAAAGTGGAGTTTGTTATTGTAATGGTAGTGAAGAAACACTTGTAGTAACAATAATGAAATAAGTGAATAGTTTAAAACAGTAGCGGTCAAGACGATGGCAGCTCTAGGAGTAGATTCTGAATCTCGTCAATGAAAATGACAAAAGGATGATGTAATGGATTGAGGAAAGGCTAAAAATCTCTATTTATTAAAACAAGTTGCTATGTTACCAAATGATAAGAGTTATTAAACACATTTGAAAAGGTGGAGGGTGACCAATAGTTGAGGATGTAATAACTGAATTTTAAAATAAAACAAAATAATAATAATAATAATAAACGAATACCGGTGGTTAAAGGAGACGTGCACCATGTAAGAAATTTATTTCTTGTCCCTTTGCATTTTTCCCCCATTCAAAAGCAGACGAGCAAGAAACTACGGGAGCGATCGAGAGAGAGATTGAGAGCAGGAGAGAAGAGGGAGTAGAGAGTGTCCCTTACTTGTTTTGATGTCAAGCTCTAGTCGAAGGAGAAAGAAGATCATGCAGCTTCGTGCGCTACCTTAGGTCGAGACTTGGCTGAAGAGCGAAGAAGAAGGGAGATTGTGTGGCTTGCATGCAAAGGAAGGAGAAATTTTGCATGTGTGTTGTCTATCCCAAGCCCTAGACGATCGAAATTGTGGAGGAAGGGAGGAGGTGCGATTTCAACGTTGTGCTTGTGCTAAGTTGAGGTTGATGTCTAGTTGAGCAACTTCAACATTATTGTCGCGCTCAAAGGAAGAGAATGAAGAAGCAAGCGGCAGCGACGTGCTCAGTTGGGATGAACCGCGACCGAAGGAGGAAGAAGAAGGAAAGCTTTAGCTTTGTCACGAAGAGAAGGGGAACTTTTGCGCATGGGTAAATGCCGAAATTCATATAAAGGTATGTTTACTATTTTTATAAGTTAATTAATATGTTATCATATAAATAAAATTTATACATGCGCGTGTGTGAGCAGGTGTTTATTTATAAGTGTTAATAGCAGTTTACTTGAATAAGGAATCAAAGACTTGATGAATTCTTGGAATTTCAGATAGAGGCGAGTCAAGGTATTCAAAGAAGGATAAGGAAAAGATTTATAAGTTCTATGCATTAATTATATAAACTAGTTTAATTAAATATCGCGTTAATTGCATATTAACAAATTTTATGAATTAATTTTAATGATTTCAATTTATCAAACTGTTGAATTAAAGGATGATAGAGAGGTCAAAGTGCTAGGGGAAGTGAATTGAAGGGATAAGTGTTTCAAAGGTCTCTTTAAATCAAGGTGAGTGATTATTTTCTTTTATGCATTAAACTAATCTTTAATTAAATGAATAATCACAATAAATGATTTAAAATTAGCAATTATTCATGAATTTCATTTTGAAAGTCTGACATGGTATAAGGGATGGAGGAAAACAACAGAATAATGACATTTTAAATGATTTTAAATTCATATGAAAAGAGAGGTAAAAATTTAAGTCATACAAGATTACCACAGATTGTACTGGCAGAAGATGCGATGTACCCGTGCACGTTAAAAGAAATGATAAAGGTACGTCTTCGGATGCAATTTGAGAATACATTATAGCACATTTTTTAGAGTACCTTCAGGTACATTTTTTAGTGTGCTTTCGAGCACATTTTTTATGATACATTTGGTTATAATGGTAATCCTATTATGAGTTTTAAAAATGTTAAAAACGGTTAATACTTATAGTAAAACGAGAAGAGAAAAGTTTTAAGTTTTAATGAAATGAGCTGCATTTTACTTTCGTCATTTATGCATAGCATAGTATAATAATTTAATGCATATTAGATTATAATTACTCACTAAGTCATACTTATGATTGTAATTAATGGTTTTTTTAGGAAAATAAAAATTTTAGGTTGATATGTCTAGTAAGAGAGACTTGATTTATAGGAGGAGGACTGCAGTTGATAGGTACTAATATGATATGTTTGTAATTTTTTTTATGCTATTTCTTTTGGATAGACATATATGATTGTGTGGATTGAGATTTTACTTGCAGAATTTTTATTACTGTTGCATGATTTAAATTTTCTTATTGTACCGGTGGATTATTAGCGACTCTTTTATATTTATTAGAAGTGGTAAAATTGTAGATAGATGTGAATATTGTATGACCGCGGTATACGCCTTAATTAATTTTAAGCACCGGTTTAGGTCATGACAGAGGAAGAGATGAAGAGTATGGTAGTTCACCTAGAAATTGGGCAAAAAATAGTCCTAAAGATCTCTCTAAAACTCAAAAAAGAAGAGAGAAGCCATCAAACAACCCAAAATAATTAGTTGAATTCCATCAAAGGAGGCTGATTCCATACATTCAATTTATTATGTTCAAAAGGAGATATTGGCGCTATGACTTCCATTGATGGATAATTTGATTCTTCAAGCCTACACATACACAAATTTTGCAAAGTCTATGGTTGACAAGAAGTCTACTTCAGGATATTATATATTCTTAGGAGATAGCTTTGTGACTTGTAAAAGTAAAAAAATAGATAATAATAGTAAGACCAACTGTAAAAGCCGAATTTAAGAGAATCTGCAAATTTCTATGGATAAAAATTATCCTGAGATTTACAAGGAAGGATAAAAAAGACCTAGAGCATTCTATTATGAGAAAAATTCAGCTATTATTATTGCAAATAATCTCATATAACATGATCATACAAAGCATTTAGAGGTTAATATACACTATATAAATGAAAAGCTTGACAATGGCTTAATCTATACTACATTTATAATCCCTTTCGATTAGAATTTGCTCAAATTCTAGTTAAAATTTTCCATCATCTGTAAATATCAAACAAGAACATGCACAACCTTACTATACTAACAATAGTATATGCAGACAAAATAATTTTTTATAACAAATTCAGCTAATCAACAACATGCAGTTTTTTTCTGTAGACAAAAGTGTTATTTTCCTTAATGAAAACAAATAAATATATAAGTAGGTCAAGAAACCTGTTTTAGGTAACATATCACTCCAACATTGACTAGTGCCCCAACATCACTTTCTGTGCTTTGCGACAACTTTTCTCCATCTATCCACTGAGTAGTGAGTACCTTTCTTGATGTATATTTGTGATACGTCTTTGGTACAACAACCTGGAAGGACAAGCAAGTAATACGGTATAAAAGAAAATCACAAACAGACATTATTAAACATTTCAGTTACTAAGTTTCATAAAGATAACTTCAAATAATCGGTTTTACCTACTAAGAAATGGGGATCGAGAATTCATAAAGTTGACACCAAATAACTAGGATAACACAAACGATGATGGCAATTATTATGATAATTATGACAGCAAGACAAATTTTAGGGATTTAAAAAAATATATCAGTATGGATGATAAATTTAAAATAAAGTGGAAGAACAGAAAGTACTCCGAACTTCATTCATTATTACAACAAAATTAACCTCTTTATATTAACAATGTGTTCATTGAAACTTCAAAAGAAGCAATGATTCAATAGCATGGTCTAACTTAAGGTCTACCACATCTTCCATTTTTTTTTTTCACCATACTAAATCGTCTTACATGAAATATTATCACTTTAGCAAATTGTTAAAAAAGATCCATGGTTAAATTAGTTAGATCGAGAATGACTATTTGACGTCATAATCATGAAAAATATTCAACCACCTGAGGGAGGTCTTCTCTCATCATTTCAGCAAAACGAGTACCATTTTCTCCCTCATTCACATAATCAAGTTCCTCAAAAAACCGAGAAGCCCATTCATCCACCAATCCAACTACATCAATAGAAACCTGTGAATCATATAGAAAACTATTAGAACGGGCAATTACAGTGCTTCAAAAATAGAAAGAAGTTTAAATAGATAGAAAAAGTACCTGGGAAAATTTTCGTAGAAACAACCCAAGTTTCCTGATAATATATAGATCTACCGTTACAGTCTCTAAAACAAAAGGCCTTTGCACTTTAACGGCCACCAACTCACCTGTTTCCTTCAATCGACCTTTGTAAACTTGCCCAAGGGATGCTGAAGAGAAAATGCAAATTACCAACATTTATATTATTTATGAAGCTGCTTTTCTTAGACAACAAATTTCTACAGGAAATGATGATAAGACAACAATATCATAGGGTATGCAATTGTTAAGATGAGATTACCAGCAGCTATTGGTGAAGCAGTAAGTTCTGAGTAGATTTCTTGCCAAGGATGACCAAGCTCTTCTTCAATAAGGGCCATTGCTACGTCATCAGGAAATGAAGGGACCTAAGAGTTACAAATTAGAAAGTGAAGATGCATTATTCACAAAGAAGCCAAATTCACCGAGTTGTATATCTTGCTACATAATACGAACAGAACTTTCCAACTGATCTCTGCTAGTATAAGAACTGCTTTAAAACTAATTTTATGAATTCCTAGAAGTATGATGACTATACCTTATCGCAAAGCTTTTGTAGCTCAGTCATAGCAGCTGGTGATAATATATCCGGTCTAATACTCAAAGCTTGCCCAAGTTTAATATAAGCTGGACCAAGAGATGTCACAATCTCCCTAAGTTCAATAGCTCTTGCAACTTCATTCTAAAAATATAAAAAAGGATATCAAAGGCAGGAAAGAAGAAGATAACTTTGCTGTATATTGGCATCCAAGGATTAAAATACAAAATTAGGTGCACAAGGAAACTACTGCCATGTTTGGAAGTTCCACTTATTTCCTAATTTAGAAATAGAAATCAGAAAACATATGTGGGAATAAAAAGGGAAAACAGAAGTAATTAAAATTTATATGATTATGTAATCCTTAATTAATACCTTCTAAGTAATAATTATCCTAAATAAACCTTATTTAAGAAAAAATCCATAATTAACACCTTCTAAGTACTAGCAAACGCTTATTAATCCCTAACTAGCATTATTTACATCTAATTGGCATTACTAAAATTAATTCTCCAAATTAAGCTAATTAATCAGAGCCGCCAATTAAGCATGCTTTTGAAACATATGAAAAAACTCGCACAAATGCTTTCATAATTTGAAAAAAAACCAACTTTGTCGCCAAGAACAAGGAATAAAAGCATGATGTAAATAGATGCTCTCTTGGGGAAAGTATTTGTAGCTCACTGTTTAGAGGAGAAGGTTGCTTATCCAAGATCATAAGTTTGAGCATCATACTTTATTATTTACACTCGCCAACCAAAAAAAAAAAAAAAAGCTCTCTTCAGTACCTTCTTTGGAAACTGACAAACAAAAAAATAAAACAGAAATGAATAAAAATATAAACCCCTTTTTTTCCAGTGTTTCAATATTTATGACTAGCATCCAATTTTCAGTACTGTATCAAAATGTTGAGTTCAATGACTTTTTTGCAAAATTAATTCAAGCCAATCAACTCTCAAGCATAATGAAGTCTAGAAAATAAAATTTGCCAGATTTGTTAAGCATCCAAGGTCGGGAATGAAGAAGGCATGAGTGGTCTCTACAAACAGATTGGCAACTGACAAACGGAAATAGAAATCCAAACAAGATGGTGACGAAAAAGCAGTACCTCCTTAATCTTCTTATTTATCAGATCCAAAGCTAAGTTAGATAAAAAACCACCAGCAACAGAGAGTAACTGTATTATACGAGTTGCAACAGCTCTGGGGCGCTTTCTCCAATACAAAGAAATAATGTCTGGATCATACACTAAAGGTAAGGATTCACAGCTCTCTGCTGCTGTTACCTGCTTGACAGCATGCAAAAAAAAAAAAAAAAAACAGCGAAACCATTAAAAACTAGTAAGAGATGTTGAATACCAAAACCAATCAATTAAGGAAGACGTGTTATTTTACAAAAAAATCAATCCACGTTTACAACATGAATGAGCTTTCTATACAATAATTGCGCAGAACAAATACTAAAATTCAAGGGGAAAAAATTCAAAAAAAAAATTCCATTACTAGTGAATAAGAAAAATCATAGAAATACCTAGTAAATATGCTGGGCACAAAGAGAATTAGAAGGCCGGACTGGCTATATTAAATATTCAATTTTGTTTTTCCAATTATGAAAAGTACAAACACTGGTGAGTTCAAATTTCCATGTTTCTATTTGTATAGAGGACGGCCTTATGTGTACACCGCCTAATGTAAGTTTGGTACTTATCAAACTTTTCTTCACTTTACATCATAACGCAAACCATTTTAATAAACAATTATATCCTCGTCACATATATCACAGTATTTTTTTGCGAAAGAGCAAGAGAAGAGGAGTACAAAAAACAACAACAAATAGTTGGTACTTTTATGAATTCATTTCTATAACCATTCTTAGAATGAAGGACCAGCTCTATTTATACCCATCTATTTTGAGTAGCATTGACCCATTATGCTTTCTACAAGTCAAGCTGATTGAGTGTGACGATAATCTATCATTCCATTTTACTTGAGTTCCTCTGCCTCATTTACAAGAATTTTCGTCAACATAAAAATTTTTCATCGGCCCAACATGTTATAAAATGGATTGCAGGGGTGCGTCTGAATCTTTGAGAAGGCTCAAACAAGCCTATTCGCGTCCAAATCAGGCTTTGTTTGGTGTACTTCAAAATCTCATGCGCTTCATTTGCTTGAATTTTCACCCCTGTAAAAAAATTGCATCAAAGCATCATTTTGCTAAGTTGATTGTGTGAACGCATCTAGGGCTGTCAATTTGGCTCGTTGTTCGTGAACAGCTCGTGTTCGGCTCGTTCGTTAAGCCTAACGAGCCGAACACGACCAACAGTTTGTTTGCTCGTGTTCGACTCGAAATGGCTCAAAAAAAATTATATAACTTTTTATATAACAATATATTACATATATTATTTATATAATAATATATTATTTATATAATAATATATTATTTATGTTTATGTCTAAGTTTAAATCATAACACCTCATGTGGCAGTGTGGTTAGTATTTTTTTCTGTATATATTTGATCCAGGTTCGAATCCCACACTTCACATCTATTTTTCTCAATTCTAGTTTAACGAGCCAATTTCGAGCCGAACACGAACACGAATATTTAGATCGAGTCGAACACGAACACACTGTTCACGAGCCAATTTCGAACACGAGCCGATTTCAAACACGAGCTATTTCGAACGAGCCGAACACGAGCCAAGCCTGAGCTCGCCCAAGCTCGGCTCGTTTACAGCCCTAAACACATCTACATCATCGAGACAATTTAAATGAGCTTATTAGCGTCCGAGTATGGCTTCATTTGATGTGTGACAACTATCGAGGCCTTAAATATTCATGTGTTAAATATGATATAAGTTTAATATATATTTATATATTTATATATTAATGTTAATATAAATTTCTATATTAATAATATACATTATTTAAATTTCAAATTCAAATCTCCCTTCATAATTTTTATTTTAATTAGATAATAATGGGACAATAATGAGGTTTTATTTCTCTTCCAAATGAGCCGCTCTAATTAAAGAAAAATAATGGTTTCTTACAGATTTCAATTTCAACAAACATGGACCAAGAAATGGAGGAATCGAGATATTCATTACTTTTTACAAAACAGCTCTCTCTCTCTCCCCTAAAATCATTCTCATCACCCTCTCTCATGTTTTCTGGAAAAATTATTACACGCAGAAGAGCTAAACGCAGATAAGTGTGTATTGAGTGTATTTAGGGTGTATTGAGAGTGTATTCACCCGAGTATACCTCAATACACTCTAAAATACACCTTGAGCACATCTCAATACACTCTAAAATACACTCAATTCACGTATATGTTATATGCATGTAATATTCTCTCCGCTTTTTTAAGCCAATATCATTCTCTCCTCACTCCCTCTTTCTATTATTTTTTGAAGCCAACGCCACTCTCTACTAGTCCCCTCTCTTTCTCTCACACCTCATCGATCCCTAAACAAAGAGAATAATCGGAACACGCATACCATACTTCCTCTCCTAAACCTCACCCAAAACAATGCCCTTCCATAGCTCATACCAATTGTGCTCTCATATTCAAGGCAGGGCAACTCACAACACCTTCTATTCTCGTCGACAACTTGTTCCTCCGAGGACCCTCCCTTGTTGGCAACAACACCCTTGTCGATAAAAAGCCCGCCAACAACATCTTCTTCGACACAACCCTAACCCCACAGTTCTCCCTCTCACCGACATACCTACCCGAACACGTCAGCAAGCATCTTCTAGAAAGCCTTCTTGCCATAAATTCTCTCGCTGACATCCTCTCCTGCCTTCCTCCAACCCAATTCTTGGCCCACACGATACAAACACAATTAGAGCTGGCTGGGAAGGCAACAATGGCATCAGCCTGCTGCCTCTCACTACCCTCCTTTAGCCGGCGATGACTCCCACACGAAGCTTCGCCATCAGTATCCTTTCCAGCTGCAAGAATCGAATGGCAACCTACTTCTCCATCCCACTTGAATCCCCCTGCTGGCATCCTTTTCTGTCTCCCGCGTGTCTTTCTATTTGACCACAATTCCGACGAACTACTGCTTCTGGCCAAAAATCCCAACATCAACTTCAGCTTGGCCTCTTTCTATCCTCTCATTGTTAAGGAAAAAAGAAAGCAGAGAGCAAAACAAAAGAGAGAAAGAAAGACACAAAGATAAAGAAAGAAAAAATAAAAAAAAAACCAAAAAAAAAGAGAGGAGAAAAAAAAAATCCTTTGTGCCTCAAAATCTGTGCATTGTCGCCACTTCACTTCAATCTTGAAAAGTATAAAAGGTTATGTCCCTAGGCGCATTTATTGTGATAAAGGGAACCCGTACATGCTTTTTAAGAGCGTGATAGGGGAAGTTCATATGGGATATTAATGACGCAACCTCTTTGCAATGTGTCTACCATGACGAGCGAACATGTACATGCTTTTTAAGATCATGGTGAGATTCGTCAATGTCATTCACGATTAGAGGGATATACATATGTGCTCTAACGTTTGCAGGTACCCCATACATGCCCTTAAAAGACATGGCAGGCTTCGAATACTTCGGCCACGGTGTCTCAGCTATACATGCCTTTAAAGGGCATCGTAGTTAGGCCCGACTTTCTCGATGTAGCCCCCCCTTGTAGGGAAAATGTCAGGTGGCTGTCAAAATATTGCAAAAATTCTGGCAAAATTATGTCCAAATAAAGCTTATAATAATTGAATTATATTGCAGTAAAAAATGATTTGTAATTTTTTAATCAAGGGGAAAATCGAAACTTAGATAGAAAAAAGAAGAAAAGAGCATAATTAAATAAAATAAAACCAGCATAAGATTTACAGGGATTTGACGACTTGTCCACGAACTCAAATGAAACCTATAATTAACTTGTTGCCTTACCAATAAATTTAACTAAATTTGTCAAACAATTGAATTGTATTTCAAACTTAATTGAACCAATTAGGGAGTCACAAGAATGTTGCTACGAATCAGTAAGTATATTTTTTAAAAATATCAAAACATATGATAAACTCTTAATTAAGTTAATTGCTATTTCCACTTAACATCCAAGAGTTAATAAGTTGGAAGCTAAATATAAGAAACCAAATTCAACATTTTGAATACATTAATAGGATCCTAATGTGCTTAATTGATACTTTTAAGATCCATGACACCCCAGGAATTTTTTGGCACAGAAAGCATTAGATCTGTTGTTAAGGGTTAAAATGTAATTTTGTACTATTTATAAGAAGTCTTACAAGGTAAAAATATAGTATCATAATCATAATACTCTGTTGTTATTCCTAAGAAAACCTGCAATGATGCTTTCATGTGACAAAATTTGAAGTGTCGATGCAGCTAAAGATTGGGGAATGTCAATGTTCCTTCGACCTCTACCTCCATAAGCTCAATAGCATAACAATGTAGACCAAAAATAAACTCACTAGAAACAATTTAAAATGATTAGCACATGATTGAGTTAGCAACTCATGTTACACTTCACAACGATTCATAAAACCAAGGCCAAAGAATTGGGACTAAGATAAATTCATGTAGCCAAGCATCATATTTCCAATTAATTTTTACCAACATTGGCATTGATGTAAATCTATATATCACTCGAACATAAAATTCAGTTCCATCATGCATAACATGATGCCATGAAGCATTGCAGCACATTATTCATGGCACTTTCAGACTCTTAAGAAAGCATGCTCTTGTTTCAAAGCCTGGTTCTCCCTGTTTAAATTTATGCTTCTAATTGGAACCAATAGATATGCACTATCTAAGCTGAACCCCATCCATGGAAAAAAATGCACTGGAGTTTGGTCTCAAGCAAAACTTGGTTGCAGCTAGAACACTACTTATCTTTGCAAGTCTAGCCCCTCATTCATACCATGAATAATTAAATTATTTGGTCGCAAACTGCCATACTACAAAATGCATTTAGCACTTCAGTTTAGTATAAAAAGCAGGACATCGCATAAGAAGATAAGGAATAGCTACTGAATCATCTTCCGGTTTTGATAATCCTTTCTCTGGTCACAAATAGATTAGCACAAAAAGTATTCAGAACGTCGCCAAATAGCCAGTTTGAAACAAAAAACAGGACAAAACCAACACACCTCAACAAGGCGGAGTCGGATATTCTCATCCGCAAACTGTGAATCGGATAGGTTCTGCCCTCGCAAGCCTCTCATCAGTATCGCCAACTGCTCATCCTCTTCCATCTGCGCCCTGACCCTCTTGATATCATCCGAAACATTTCCAAATCTCTGCAATTCCAGTAAACCCTAGTAATGTCAAAGAATAAGGTCGAAATACTAATTAAAAAACACCGAAATCACCTACATTTGCAGCTCCATTGATAGATCCATTGGTAGGCCCCCTCGACTTGTCCGAAGAAGAAGCTGAGATAGTCCCAGGTCTCGGTCCCGTGGCGACTGCAACCGTGCCTGAGCGCCGCACCCTAGAAAGCGTCGGAAACTCACGGCGTCGGACTCGCATCCGCCCTACTCCATGGACACCAGTGCCGAGAGGTCGGCGGGAAGGATTTATGCCGCAGTGGAGGAACTGAGGCGCAGCATCCATGGAAGAATCGCTTCCTCTACCTCTGCTCCCGATCCTTACGATTGCCAGTACAGAGTTCCGAGACTGAAGAGTGCTTCCCCGCCAGAGAAGAGAGAGAAGGCGCGGGGAGGAGTCGGACTTGGAAGTAGAGATAGAGTTGGAACTTCAACTCGACTCAGGGGCCCACTAAAATACGTTCGGTTTGTTATTTGCACACCTATTAAAGCATTTTTACTGAAATTAACGGTTGTAATTAGTAAGGTGTAATTTTTCTATGCGGACTCCTGACGTAACTCTACGTGAGTCTGAAGTTATTTTTATGTTATTTTTGTGTTATTTTCAATAATACTAAAATAATCAAAAAATAAAGACCGCAGAGTATTTCTGGGTTATTTCAGGATTATTGAAAATAATTCAGAAATAATTTGAAAATAACTCAAGAATAACCTACACCGCACGTAGAGCTATGTCAAGAATCCGGACAGAAAATGCGCTCGTAAACCATTCAAACACGAGCAAGTCTGATCTTAACTCATGTTCGACTTATTAAAAAATATCACTCTTTTTGTTCACCGCACGTAGAGCTACGTCAAGAGTCCGGACAGAAAATGCGCTCGTAAACCATTCAAACACGAGCAAGTCTGATCTTAACTCATGTTCGACTTATTAAAAAATATCACTCTTCTTGTTCACCGCACGTAGAGCTACGTCAAGAGTCCGGACAGAAAATGCGCTCGTAAACCATTCAAACACGAGCAAGTCTGATCTAAACTCATGTTCGACTTATTAAAAAACATCACTCTTCTTGTTCAGTGCTTTTATATTTCAAACATAAAAAAACCATTCGTGTACTGCTCGTTTGCTTAGAGTGCCGAATAAGAGCTCTTTAAGAACAAAAAACTATTTTGACAATTCTAGTCATGCATTCAGCCGTTAGGGGTGTAATCAAGCCGAGCTTAAGTGAGTCTAGACTTAGATTCCTAAAAAATATTATTGTTCGTGTTCGGTTCATTTATATATATCAAGCTCAAAAAATTTGTTTATGTTTTGCTTCGCTTATTTATCTAGCGGAACATGAGCTATTCATGAACAATGAGCTATTTGATAACTTTAATCACATAACAGTAGGATGTTAAAGATAGGATGAGATTTAAATCTTGTTATTTATAATAAAATATTCATTTAAATAAATTTTAATATTTTTATTCTATTTTTAATTAGTTATTTTAATTGATTATACATCTTTATAGTATTGTGGTTAATTAAAATATTTAAAAATAATATTGATTATACGTATAGAGAGAGAGAGAGAGAAAATGAGTAGAACACGAATAAATAAAATTTTCTTCGCGTTCGACTCATTTATATATCGAGCGCAAAAAAATTGTTCATAATGAGTACATTTTTTTTAGGCAATGAATTAAACAGGAAGTGTATACTGAGCAACAACAAACAGCTCCAACAGCCCTACTAATGTTTCATTCAGGAGTAGTGTAATATTTGCGCTAATGTCAGGGTGCATTTTGTTCCGTGGCTTTTTGTTAGGTTAACTGCATTAACGGATGTGATGAAAAGCACATGCTTTCTTAAATATTATGCTTTGGGACTAGCTTAAGAATAGAGATTGGGAGAGGATATTGGACCAGAGTCGGCAGAGCCTAACCAAGGGAAGGGGGACCTGGTGGCCATTGCTAGGACCGCTGGTTGTGTTCGTGGATGTGGTGCGAAGAAAAGTCTTGGACGCCGGTGAGACACGTGGTGAGTTCTGGTGGCATGGGGATAATTATATAGTTGACACATAATTCCTATGTATTTACATATCTCACCCTTAAACTTTCATATT
>NEWO01000057.1:392050-409781 GCA_003013225.1 Phalaenopsis aphrodite | reverse complement strand
ACTCCTTTGAACCCATTGTTTTAAAATTGAATAGGACCTAGTTCAGTTGTGAACCGATCACTCATTTGATTCGGACCAAACTTAGAATCTTTTCTGCAAAGAACCAAGATTGAATCAATAAGAATCATAATTGAACTGACAAACCTGTCCAATTTATAAAGAATTGGTCAGTTGAAAATTTGCCTAATTTTAATATTTTGATTTTGATCAAATCATTAGAAATAAGATATTTAAATTCAAAAATAGAGAAAATATCATGTCTTAAATTTCTTATTTAGAATATTGTTCAGAATATTCAAGAAATTTTTTCTTAAATGAAATTATTATTTGTTGAAACAATATAAATTATATTAATATAAATTATTATTTATTATTTATTTATATTAAAATAATTTAAACATTTATTACATTAACCACTTAAACCTACAGCGTAATCCTGATTGAACCATTGAACTTTTGAACATCTCTTTCTTCCGGTTCAATGTTCTGATCTTAACAACCTTATTTGAATCTTTCCATATTGTATCAACAAGTTAATAGGCATTACTAGAAAATATTAAGTTCCATTTCTTTATTATCTCTCTCTTCTTCCTCCACCCCAACTTCAACCCAATAGTTTATATCATAATAAAAACAATAACGGCCATTCTCAAAAACCAGACCAACCTGTCAAGCACCATATCAATGACGATCAAAATATCATTTCAGGTCTTGCAACCCCAATTGCAAGTTTCATGTTTGCAAAAATCACAAAGTACATACCCCAACAAAAGCAACATTTTTTTTTTCCTTTGCAGACTTTATTCACCTTCCCTTACAACTTCATTTTACAAGATTATTCTGCAAAAATCAGCAAAGAATCATTAAACCTGTACAAACAAATATTGAACTTAACATTTGACGAGAGAAGTTAACATTGGTACCGCTTCTTTTGTTTTCCACTCGCCTCCTGCATCTTCTTCTTCTTCTTAGCCTCAGGGGTTGTCCAAACATAATCTGGTGGAATCCTGAAAGGGTCCTCCAAATCTACGGAATTGCTGCTATGCTCTGGTGGTGCTTCAGACTGAGAGTTATCAGGAGAGAACGTAGATATTAGCCACTGAGTCCAATTAGCAGAATTTACTAGAGGAAATTCCCGTTCAGGGGTTGGAATAGGTGCGTGGAGTGATTCAGGGGGTGAAGATTGTAGTTCTTCAAACTTGGTGAAACTGACCAACACCCTAATTGTTGGGATCACTGGAATGGCAACCTGAAAATACAAATAGGGTGTTCTAACTCAGGCAAAACTCAGAATTTTAAGTAAGCATGTAAATAAGATCATGGTAAGTTGAAGAATTATGATTATCATATATAGATGGGGCATTTACATACATGCCACCCAATTTTTATGTGTTTACTTATCTAACATCTAAACTTTGCTTTTTTTACATTTAAAATTTTTGCAGAAGCAGCAGAAGTGTGCTAAGTTTGACCTAAAACTATTTCTTTCTCAAACTTGCTAATCCTCCTCTAATTTATTAGAAACTCATAACTCCACTATACTTTCCGAACCATCTCGATGTTCTCTGCTTCCCAAAAGATGCTTTACGAGTTACGGCTGCTGTAGATGAAAATGTCCGTCATTCATCTTCTCCTCAAAATTTTAGCGATCTCTCACCACTTCAAATTCTCATCAGCCTCACTCTTAATGATCTCGCAGCACTTCCGCCTGTAAAGCTCCACTCATTAAGTGCTACAAATGTCTAGGGTTTGACCATATTGCTTCACAATGGCCTAATCTAAGAGTTATTTTCACTCCTTGAATAAGTACCACAAGCAATGATAAAGTATCACAAGAAATGATGAAGAAGAGGAACTAGAACCAAAAGGTGAGCAATTGTTGTAGAAGATGAAAACGAGATCCTTATTATCCGGTGAGTGTTGTGTTTCCATCTAAAATGAATAGAAATGGATATTGCACAACATATTAGAAGCATGGTATACCGTCCAAGGGAAAGTAACATTACTTTTAACTACTATGGAGAAAAAATTGGAACTTTCAATGCAAGTTCATCTAAGACATTATAAAATATCTTGGATGTGCAAGTGAAATGAAATCAAAGTAGCAATTTTTTATGCAATTTTCAATAGACAAGAAATTTCAAAGTAAGTTATAGCATGATATCATTTTGATAGATGCTTTGTCAATTAATTTTAGAGAGATCATGGCAATACAAAAAAGTACTACATATGAATGGCTTCAACACACTGAAGTGTGATGGAAAACGGTCGATACTTGTGCCATCAATGGATGAAGATAAAAAAGGACCTGTGGAGGGGCGTCCAAATCCATGTTCATAAGGGTTATGCAAGAAACATATTTCATTCATGCTCTGGTAGTTCTAGAAGAAAATAAAAATGAGTAGCGTCAAATGAGGCCCAATCTTTGCTTCAATTGTATAATGATGTGTTTTCTAATGAGGGCAGACATATTAAAAAGGCTGAATTTTTATCTTTCTAATACAACATGAACAAATTAGCCATCCAAAAATATAATTTTGATACTGTCAAAGACAATCTGCCCTTGGTGCTCTCTGATCGAAGGTGGTTGGGTTCAAGATGATATCCCAAAAAACAAAAAAATTGTGCAAAAAGTGCCAACAACGTCAATAGGGACGTTTCAGCAATTCCAGCTTGAGATTAGGCCATTGTGCAAAACTTGAACCCCAGGACAATAAACCATTCCAGATCATCGAACACAGAGAAGAAATGGCAACAAAATTGACTTGTCAGGATACAAGCATACCCATAACACTAAACGTTATGGATCTTTCATTGAGCAAAGAATTATTCGAGACTTCAAAAGTGACACTCCGCCAACTCGGGCAAAAACTTCAAGGGCGACTCTCCTCCAACTAAGGTAAAATGACATAGTTTAATAAATGAAAAAATTATTAGACTTATTTGTTTCATTTTCTTTTTGTAGGCATTGCTTTTTCATATTATATTTGTAGCATCAATTTTTTTATTTTCCCGTTGATGAAACTCGAATTGCACCTTCCTTTTCTTCTCTCCCGTTGCAATGCCTTCCTTTTCTTCTCTCCCGTTGCAATGCCCCATCAGTCCCAAATCACAAGAATCTCACAATCCCCTCTCCTTTTTTCCTCTCCCGCTACCGAGCCATGATCTCGTGAATCGTGCGACATCGCCTTTACTCCCGATCGTGCCAGTGATGTCATTCTTTCCTTTTCTTCCTTTGCTCTGTTGGCATCATTTTTATCTTTTATCGAGACTATTCCTCTTGTTTGGACCATTTAGTGGCCTGCGCGGGCACAACTAGTCATGCAAACGTGAAAGTTCAAAAGAGGTAAAAGCGGTCATGCACCGCAACCCTAATGGCAGCGCCGTGGCCTTGCACACCATAAAACTTGTATCCGAAGCCAATTGTCGTTGTTTATTGTGCCTATATTAGGCGTTGCGATGCTTATTCAACACAATTCAATGCAAGCGTTGGCGCCCTGGCCCTTTGGGTTGCGAGGCGCCCCTACCCCAACGGCAACAACATCGTGCCTTAGCTAAAAATATTCATGGCCCCACCCGAAGAAGTTAACATTCAGGTTCGACGCCATGCCAGTGTCGTGATGCCCATTTATCTATAAATAGGGGACAACTTTAATGATTTCGGTATGTTTAATCATTCACAGGGAAGTTCTATCGTGTTTCTTCCCCTTTTTTTAAAATGCAAACTACGACAATGTACCTATGCAATAAGGCCTAGGACTAATCATGCCCCCTCACCACTTGTCTTTTGGGGGCGAGTGGAGCGACGAGACCATGAATTTTGATACCCTTGCTTCATGGGAAATCATTAGTCCCAAGAGAAGCTTGGACACGAATGCTTGGCTTCGTCGCACCACAACATTTTGCATTATTCCCATGTCCCAACATGTCTGCAAGTTGTGGGAAGATGTCACCTTGCTCAACCAGAAGGTGATACTATCTTAGAGCGGATGGACTCTATCATGGTCAGGCTCGATTGTATCGAGCGACAACAAGACATGCTAGCTCAACAACATATGGAAGCTTACGAGAGGTGGGAGAAGGCGCTCCAGCATTATCCTCATGACCGTAGATCCGAGAGAGGGAAAAGTGGGAAGCGAATGGTGACACCATGAGAGGAGGATAGTAACCTGATTCCTAGGGTCTGTGCAATGCCCCATTCTTCCTTTGTTGTCGTTATGCTATGTTTTTCTCAGAAATAAGAATGTGCTGTATTCCTCGTCCCTAAATTGCTAAGAATATGTAATTTCTTTTTGCATTTTAATAGTACCATAGCTATTTTGATTCGTTGACGTGCATTGTATTTTGTATTATGCCTAGCTTATGGTGTTTACTGTTTCTCTGTTTAGGAGCTCCTGGAGCCCTTTGAAGCACCTCAATACCGAGGTGGTCACTATTTTGTGGTTCGTGCAGGCCCCAGAGCACAATCGGTGATGGTCTTCATGACGTTGTCACGACGCCTAGTCTGGCTCGCGCTCCCTGGTGTTGTTGCAGCCTTGACAACCCCAAATTGCAAGGCATCATTGCTGGAGATGATGTGTGATCTGCCGCATCACCAGCATCACGTGCCTTCACATTTTGGGTCCCAATGGTGGCTCCCGATTGGACAACCACAATAATTTTGCTTACGTGGCGTCGGCTACATTAGTAGCACGCTGACACCGTCCCTGGAGCCGCGACACCCAAACTGATAGAGCAGGCCTTGAGCCGCATTCTTTGTCGTTTCAGCCGATGTGGCATTTGACACATCAATAGATCTATCGCAGTTGCGCTAACTTATTTCACTATAAATGAGGCAATTTTAGACTGCCCCAAGGGCCGACATTGTATCAAATTATTGTTGGTCTAGGGTTGGCAATTTTGTTTGCTTGGCTCTCTTGAAGCTTCTTTAAGTTGTAGGAGCATGTGATTCCCTCCGACTTTGTTACCTTCCTCCTCTTGAGCAGAGTGTTGTCATTAGTGGTGATCGTAGGAGCCAGTGAAGCAATCAGTTAGGGTGTTAAGGCTTCGGACATCGCTCAACCTTCGCATAGGTGAATATCCTTTCCCTTGTGTGCTTTTCCTTTCCAAAAAAAATCCTAGGTTCTATGCTAGAGGAATTAGACTAGACAGTTGTTAGAAGATACCTAGGTTAGAACTCTGCATTTTCTTATCTTAGCCACGATTTTCTTAGTGCTCCTTTGAGCATAGGACCTTAGCTTGCCCCAATGTCGTATTGTCATTCTTTGGGCATGACATTATGACAATGTTCCCCTTTTGGGTGTGAAATGAGATTTCAATATTCTTCCTCAATGCTCAATCATCATTTCACTCTATTGGTAGCAGTATGTCATTGCTTCTGTAATGACATGAAGCCACTTGGTTTGGTTTCGATTGGCATTCATATGTTGCTTTTCAGCACAATAACACCAGTTCCGTGGAGCCAAATCACAAGATTACTTTCAGCGTTGCAGTCCTGCGTGGACTTTGTTTCCACTTGGGCTAAAGTCGTGACACTGGTTTCAGTGATTCAACATTAGCCTCTACTTTACAATTCGGTGTCGTATATCATGTTGAATGGAATACGAAACCGCAACCTCTTTTTTGTAGTTGCAGTGCTGGTCTTTTGCACTACAATGTCGGGAGCTAACCGGACCTTTAAATTGTTCTGATTATCATCTCTCAGCTTTCTCTCTCGGCTTTTGTAAGCCGAGGGTACGATAGTTTCTCTTGATCGTTGGTACACCCTTCCATATGGATGGTGACCTCCTTTGGCTTTTCAATCATGTCTTTAGATCGAGTTCGGTTATTCCAAACAAGTAAGGCTTCCATCTTTATAGAGCGTCAACCCCGGGCTTGCTCTACTGAGTCGTTGGTACACTATTCTGCATGGGTGATCGTTTCACTTTGCCTGAATAATTGGTAGAGTAACATTGCTCTTGTCTTTTACCAACATAGTTCAACGTAAGCTCATTTTCTTCTGTTTTCACATTTTGCATACCACATGCGTGAGCATGTAGGATAATGTTTGATTCCTGCCACCAATTAGGTTTAGGTTGCATTATGTATCTACACACTCATGTCATCTCTAGATTGTAAGGATCATTGTATGAAGTCATCTTCAAAGCGTCATAACAACCACTTTACGATAGGAGAATCATAAAGATTCCTGTGTTTTTTGCACTTTTTAGCATGCAGTTCTTCACATACACATGTTTCGCATGTTGATGCTCATTTGCATGACTTTTCTTCCCCGTCATTTCGCATGAAAAGTGAACTTTGATTCCTAGCTTTTGGGGTTTTCACCTTTCCTAAAAAGCTCATGATTGTGCATCTTGCATGCATCTTTCCTGACTTTGTCCTCTTCTGAGGATACTTGACTTAGTGTAGTGTCATTAGGGTCTAGTTCACAAGGCATATCCTCTGGGCATATTCTATGCTTTGTTTGTGTGTGTTTAAGCATGTGGGTCTTACTTTTCTAAGTATGACCTTTGTCCTGTTCCACCAGATTGGTCTAGCTCTCACGAGTCTGTATGTCAATGGTAGCACTCGGATAAAAGTATGACCTGTGATAATAATAGAAAAGCAAGCATTACTCGTTGGCTTGTTTGAACAAGTAATAATAGTTACTTTCTTATTACTAAATCTCGTCAGATTGTTACAAGCATAGGCCAGGGTTAACGTTCGTCACTCATCATGATGAGCGTTAGTTTATTCAAATATTCGAGATGGGGCCAACTTGGTGACCTTATCAAGATCCTACAAGAAGACCCTAGGCCTCTACACTTGCATGTACCGCACATAAATGTATGTACAGGCAACACCTTTTTAGTTTCTTTTTTTAAAATTAGGGTTAGGGTGTAGTTAAGGATTTTCATATACAACTATTGTTCATTGGCACATGCTAATTGTTGCATACATTGTGTCTTTTGCATGGTTTACTAGGTTTGAGACTTTCATACTAGTATATTATGACAGATATTTCCTTGCATGGGGTCGTATCCAATAGAGAGAAGCTTAATAATAATTCAAAGTAATGCATTTTCAGTAAACGTTGTTTCACTCTCCTCCTATCTAATACATCTTTTTATATGGTGCATAAAATAGCCTATACTGACTTCATTTTTGATGGTCGAGTCTTTTTTTTAATTTTCTTTACGTATTTTTTATAGTAATTTAAGTATGTACTGAAAATAAGGCACAAGCATGAGTCCCAGAGCTTAGAGCAGGGACTGTGTGGAGAAAACTAAGAGCTTTTTGCTCATATCTCGTACCTTAAATCCAGATTTATACAATTGGTGTATAATTATAAGATAAGGTATGTATATACAGAGCCCGATCACCATATTTTTTCTAAAAACCGACACTGGATTTCTTATTATTTTAGATTGAGTGTTTCTTTTACTTACATTTTGCATGTGTTCACTCTTTCTTATGTTTGTGGTTTATCTAGATACGATCATGATTATACTTTTTAGGATAAGTTCTTTATTATAAGCGCTAACCCTAAAATATTTATCTTTAAAAATTTAGGAATAAAATATTTAACATTTTAAAATCTGTTATTTTATTTCCTACGTGGCCTTCGTGCCTGTTTTAAATCGATCATAAAATGCATTAATATATCCCTTTTGTATATCGATAGGGTCTCCATGATTAGGATATTTTAAACTACTACATACATGTTGCATGACCCAACAAAGTACTCTTGTTTTCTAATCTGAGTGACCTAACATAAGTTTTATATGATTAGGTGGCTTCATAGTGTGGTATATGGTTTAGAGTCTCTCCTGATCCAGACGATATTGTAAGTTCTTTTGGGGAGCCCAGCTTCGCAACTGAGTTGTCTGTTTCTCCTTCTTTTTGCATAGGTTTCATGTCCATACCCTTAACATGTATAATCCCTAATCCACACTTTTGATCCAGTTATAGTATTAGGAACGTAAACGTTTCTTTCCTTTGACTTCGGATCTATGCAATCGCTTCAGAGAATGCAACACATGAGTTGCTGACGAAGTGTGATCCCCAGTCGGGTTGGGTTTACTTTCATAACTTAGTAGATTTTGGGATATAATAGTCTAGAGGAACGGGTCCATGGAGCCCCAATCATATTATCTTTACCTATTTAGGTTCTTGTTTGATTGACTTTTTAATCAATCCCTTTGGACACAATTATTTCTTTTGTTGAATCTTTTTCTGAAGACACATACCGTAAGTCTTCTAGCTTAGCGGTGTCTACCCGCCAAATTACGGTGATTCACTGTCCGCCTAACGACCAATTTCTGCCTTGATGATTAGAGGATTTCTTTTTATTGAATTGTCAAAAATGTCCTAAGCTGTCTATATTTTTGGGACCATTTTAAGCAAGCACAATACCTACCATGAGATTTGCTGAGTTTTCCCCAACATTTAATTGACCACGAGGATATGTAGTTTCGTTGAAACTAGAATAAAAGAAATTTGATTTGTATTTTGGTTTGGTTACGAAAGTTCTTTTATAGAATATTTCTCGTATATTCTTTCGGGTTGAGTATGGTGTTTACTTTGGACCGCTTTTCTTCGATTTATATTATGAGCATTTTTCTATATAAATATCTTTGTAGCTACTCTTTTTTTCTTTTATATTGTCTCTTCATAGTTTTTTCTACCTTCAATCTACTATTTCTTCCTTTACTTCTTCACTTAAGGGTGATCAAGAAAGAGAGATTGGACGGACACTAAGAAGGCCGTTTCAGCTAAAACAAAAGAGAAAAAGGGGGCATTAACATGTTCGCTGCGGCAATCCCGATTCCCTTGCCGCCTCAAGCTACCACCTGATTGCTCAATATAAGAGCATAGAATAGGGCCATCACAGAATATGCTTGCCCAAAACAACAAATATTCCTTGGAGCTTCATTCTCCCTCTCTCTCCATTCCTCCTTGACCTAGCCAAGGGAGAGGACTGAGTCCGCTATCTCTTCCTCCTTTCTTGACCAAGTAGGCATCGTGAGACCTTCCACTTCTTTCATTTTCTATGTTTCATTACAATGCAATTTTAATCAACTCATGTTATGATGTATACACAAACACATATAATGATAATAATTTTGAAGGCTAGTTAGGGTGCACCTAATTTAATAAATAATAAGTCTTAATTTATTTATGTGCAAAATTATTGATACATAGAACTTCTAATTTGTGCAAGATCACTCATCAATGTTAGTTAAAACATTGAAATACTTAGATGTTTCATCTTTGTTATCTCGAGGTAAGTAATTGTTATTTATTTTGTGATAAACATACTCTTCGTCATCAGGGGTGTTGTTATTTGTTTTATATTTCTAGTTGCGTTTGTAGGATTGTTAGTCATGCCACTGCAACTTCATTTATGTTTCTTATTTTGCACTTGTTATAAGTTTCATTTATTGCTCATAATGAAGTAATTAACCACCTTATTTTATTGTTGCACAACTTCTTGCATATTTGACTAAATCCTACAATTATAATGCTTTCTTTTCTTGCACCTTACGTTTATGAATTGCAATTACATTTCTGTCACATCACCGGTTTGTGTAAATTAGTATATCGCTTATATATTTACTTGTGAAAAAAATTTGTAATTATGCATGCTTGTATGCAATGGCTTGTAAGTTGATGAAACTCTTTTGGATATTAGCTAATCGGGCCGACAGACTCACAAAGTGACGACTTTATAGGAAATCACCAAGTTTTTTTGGATTGAGGTTTACCTTTCCGGTTTTAGAGCGTAAGATAAAATTGATTATATAAAAATAAATTGAATTGAAAGTAAATAATGAAAAGCTGCTAATCAAATTTGAAATGATTACATATTTTCTTAAGATAATTGAGCATCTTCATGTTTATAACACTCTTGTTGCCTTCTGATATCATAAATGCATATGGTAATTGCTCATTTTTATTGCTCATACTACATGCCTCAATTCCTTGCCGTATATGTTTTAAGATAGTGGTTAATTACATAATTTTATTTATTAAACTAACTTATTGATATTTTTATATAACAAATTATATTTAGCCACTTGTAAGACAGTCTCCATAGAGCGAACATTTCAGTTCTATATTTCTTTTGGTATTTTTAAGTTTGTATTAGTTATTACATTTTTTCTTTTGGGTTTTGGGTAGTTGTTTCCAACCTTCGTTTTAGTTTGTTTTAGTTTTGTTTTTCTTTCACTTGTATCAATTGGACTTTTATTTATGAAAAAAATTTATCTTTCATTGTTTTTTTTTTGTGTCATTGCTTGCGTGTGTGTGTATCTACATATATATATTTAGAATACAAAACAAGTTCACATCCTTTCATCACGCTCTATGTCATTGTCTTCCAATCCTGGGATGTGATAGATAGTATCAAAGCCTTTATTTTGTATTCAACATCTCTTTATCTTTGCATTCCATATTCCTTGTCTTCTTAGGGCTAGGAAGAGGAAATGTTATTCTTGTTAGTTATATAGTCGATTTTGATTTTGCATATATTTTAATTGTTTAGAATGGTTCTAAAGATAAGAGGTGCTACAACCACTCGCGCAATAGGAATCCCAAGGGCTGCTATAGAAGCGGTACCTACCTATCCCAAAGGGTTTTCACTCCCCTAGTCGACATCGTGCTAATCTTGTTCGACCCATCGACAGTTTTGGAGCACCAAATCTTATATGACTCGCGTGGAGATGGTGACACATAACATTACCCAGGCAAGCCAACTTTGCAGCTCAAATTGCACAAATAGTTTAGGCTATCCAAAAAGCGGCGCAACCTGCACCACAAACAACTCAACTTATACCATCGGTAGCCATCATGGATGCATAGCCTAATCAACCAGTATGATGGTCAATGGGAGTATCATGAATCGAGTGATGGACTAATTTTTTAAGACACATCACGATACCTTCAATGACACGTCAAGCCGGATCGAATTCGACACATGGCTTCATGATATCGAGAAGAGGCTTCGAAGTATAAAGTGTAATGAATATTGTAATATGAACATTGTTACATTCCAACTACAAGAAATAACTGATGATTGGTGAGGGTCACTGCCACAACACTTTTGGATAATATGCAATAATTTCTTGAACGATTTCAAGAGACAATTCCTAGAGCAGTATTTTTTTATGGAGGACCGGATTAAACTCATGAATGACTTGAGGAAGCTGGAGCAAGGGGCGAAGAATGTTCGAGGGTATGAGACGCAACTCACTAGGATCATTAGATTCATTTCATCAATTAGTCAGCATGAAGATCATAAGATCTATCACATACTTGTTGGCCTGAGAGAAAATTCAGAGGTGCCCCCATCTGTTGAAAAGTGTAAGACTTACAAGGAGCTAGATAACAAAGTTATTCATGCGCAAATAGACATTAATGACTGTGAGGAAAAGCATGCTTAAAATAGAAGAATTCATATAAACAAGGAAATAGGAGTTCTCAAAAGAAGTAACACCATAATCATCAGATACACAAGTAAAAATTAAATCAAATTTATGTTCAATACAAAAAATGACATTCTAGAACTTGCAAATTGGTTGTCAACAAGTGCTTCAACTATTACAGTGTCGATCATAAGGTCAAGTATTTTCCTCTTGAAGTTCTAAGTCAACTGCAAGTGATAGCCAACCAGAAGAACAATGCTAAATATCTAATGTGAAGAAAATGTGATGTAATTTTTCTTATATTTTTTCTTGGATTGTCAATTTTATGCTTTTTTTGAGTATTTGTGCTTGTCTGTGCACGATACAGGTAGAAAGGAAAGTTGGAAATGTGGTGCCAAAGTTAGAAGTTTGGTGCCAGAGGCAGAAAGTCTAGCGCCAGTCTTGGAAACTTGACACCTCTCCCTTTGGCGTGAACACACAGAGTTGGGAAGTTTGGCGCCAAGGTGTCAGTTTAAGGGTAAGCATGCAAAGAGCCTGAAAAACCTGGCATTGCAACGGGAAGTCATGCATTGTCAGCCGAAATAGGGAATTTATGCGGTTTCCTGTCTATGTGGCATCACAGAAGGCTTAAAAAATGGGAAGGGGGGTCGAATTCAAGGGAGAGTAGAGTGTGATTCCCAAAGCATTATTCGAAGCATCCAAAATGTGGTGAGAGCGTGAAGGAATGGATAGAGGGATTGTGAGACAGGTGTATGATAAATGTATATTATAATCTGTGAGTGATACAAAGTGATTTCGTAGAACAAAGAAAGAAGTTTGTTGGCCAACAATCTCGAGAACAATGTTTGTTAGGTTTTTTCCTAATCTCTTATATTTGTTCTAAATTGATGAATGAAATCGTGCTTTTATTGTTTAATTTCATGAGTAGCCCTAGAATTTCTATTTCTCCCTTAGATTGGTAATCTATGATTTTGGAATTTTATTTGTTATGTTGTTGATCTAAACATGTGTAATTGTGATGTTTTAACTTTTTGCTCTTCATTTACCTTCAACCATGCTAGTTTATTTGTTAAAATTTATCTATGAGTTTCGATGGAAAGCTTAGCAGAACAATTAGATTAAAGCATGTTGTCCCAGAGATGTTACCAAGTAACATATAGGTTAAAGCACACTGTCCAAGGGACAATATCAAGTATCTAGCCTCCTGCGCCATCTAGATGCTCTGGCGCTTTCCAACCGAGAGCAAGGCGCTCTTGCAGCTCTTCATGCGCCCCTGAGTCGTCTAAACCGAGGGCTCTAACACCATATCACATCCACTCACCACCTAGCCTTATCCACTCCAGATTTCCTAGATTTTGTTATCCAATTGGCAATCTTTGATAATTAATTGCTTCTCTCCTTCTTTGACTCAAGTGAACCTTTCTTCACCATTTGAAAGCCTCCATTTCTATTCTCAACCATATAGAACATCTTTCAACCTCCCAAGCTATTCCAGCCAAATACATTAGAAAGCTGAAGAAAAGATGGGATGGAGTAAGGATTTATTTTAAGCAAGAGGTTAAATTTCATATCAACCTGATCCAATAAGTTTTTCTTCTACATTAGATTTTTTGTCCCTCGTTTCTTGCTTTGATATGGCTCTTAAAACTAAAGGGGGATGATGAGGATGATGATGATACTGCAGGCAAAAATGCTTGATCTTTGTGATGTTATGACTTCAAACTGTGACTGCTTTTGTATTTGTTGTATTTTTATAGTGCTTGGACATGGATGTTTGCTCTGCTTATGGAGCTTGATGTGAACTTCAGATTTTTGTGATGTGATGTTTATTTCGTGATGGTGTTGAGATGTGATATGTTTCTCTGTTTATGCTATTATCTATGATGAGCACGCTGTTAGACTTGAGTTCACTTCTATTCTTGTTACCTTAAGTTTTACTCTAGCATATCTTTTATTCTTTGTTTACCATGTATGTTTCACTAAACATTTTTTGTCCCAGAGCTTGGTATAGGATTTGTTGTGGGGGATGATTTGTAATTGTTTCCGTTTAAGTAAGTAAAAATTTAATTTTAGAATTTATATAAATAAACGTGGTAGATACAGTTAAAGATAAAAATGAGCTTTAAGAACAAGTAAAGAATTTAAGTTAAATGTAACTTCCATTTTCTAAAATTGAAAATGATTAGTAAATCACTAATAACTAATCTCTAACTATAGTAAAAACTAATTTATAATCATTTATAAATATTTATACGTGCATTGACTATTCATGAAATTGATACCTCAACCCAATAAATTTAATCACTACTAAATGATTAGATTTTTAGTTGGTATCCTTTAAACTATAAAATTTTAAGTTGGAAAAAAATAAAAATTTGACTTAGGAAAGAGTTGGTATTTAAAATCATTAAAGAATATATTAACTATATATAGTAATTCTCAATAAAATTTAAAAGAATCAAATCAAAAGAAAAAAAATAGAAGAAGTTTGTTAAAAAAAAAAATTACAGGAACCTACGAGTAGAAGCATGAGGTTAAGCTCGAATTACAAATTTGTACCAACATTGTTTTCTAATAAGTCAAAAAATCAAAAGCTTCCCTAACTTATACTTAATGGTGAAACTAACACTGATTAAGTGATTAGATAACTAAAGTTTATATGTGAAATAATAATTTCATGTTAGTCAGGCCTCCAATAATTGCTTTATGAATGATTATATGGCTATAATATTATTATAAGTTATATTGGAATATTAGGAGTTGCTATTAAAAATTCAATCTAAAGAAGAGACACGTGCACTTAGACTTATACATTTACTATATTATTATAAAACAGTGAAATCCTTAATAAAAATTATCCTTATAATTCTAGATTTTGAAATTACTTGAGGGCAAGTAGTGTTTAAATTAAAGGAAATTTAATGTAAAAAAAATGTTATTTAATTTTTCTTATATATTTTTCTTTTATTTTAGGTCATTTTTATGCTTTTTATGAGTATTTTGTGCTTGTTTATGCAGGATATAGTAGGTAGGAAGAAAAGCTGGAAGTGTGGTGCCAAGACTGGAAGTTTGATGCCAGAAGCAGGAAGTCTGGCGCTAGTCCTGGAAACCTGACTCCTCTCCCCTTGGTTTGAACAGACAGAGAGCAGGGAACTTTGACACAAGAGTAGGGTGCTAGGGCACCTGTCTAAGGGTATGCATGCAAAGAGCCTAAAAATCTGGCACTGCAACGGGCAGTCTTGTTCCTGTCAAATAACATAGGAGAGTTATGCAGTTTACTATCTATGTGGCATTACTGAAGGCTTAAAAATGGGAAGGGGGATCGAATTTTTGGGAGAGCATATAGTGATTCCCAGAGTGTTATTTGAAGCATCCAAAACATGGTGAGAGCGTAGAGGAACGACTAGAGAGATTGTGAGATGTTGTAAGAGATGTGTTTGATAAGAGTATATTATAATCTATGAGTGCTACAAAGTGATTTCATGGAGCGAAGAAAAAAGTTTGGTGGCCAACAATCATTGGAATAATTTTTGTTTGCCATCAGATTTTTATTTTCTAAACACTTGTATATGTTATGAATTGATGAATGAAATCGTACTTTAGTTGTTTAGTTTAATGAGTAGCATTTAGATTTCTTTTTCTCCCTCGGATTGATAATCTATGATTCTGGAATTTCATTTTATTATGTGATTAATCTAAATATGTGTAATGGTGATGTTTTAACTTTCTGCTCTTCATTTACTTTCAACCTGGTCACATGAATAGTTAAAACTTTTTGTGATCTATGACTTTTGGAAGAAAACTTAGTGAAATAATTAAGTTAAAACACACTGTCTTGGGAGAATAGGAGTATTATTGTTAAGATAGTGCAATCTCGCAAGAGAAATACAAAATCTGGGAATTTTTGTATGGTTTAGAAAACTAAACTGTAATATGAAATCCCGTCTTCCTAAGACCATCAGACGAGGTTAAGGAGAAAATTTGCTCTTGATTTTCACAAATAACGGAATCACTTGGTTAATTCTAGAACATTAAGCCTAATCCAAGGGATAATGTTTTTGCTACTCTCCCATTGTGTTTCTTATGATTTCGCTGTGTTTTTTAAAAACTTTGGTTTTGATAAAGGATTTACCTATTCTTGGAGAGATGGAGAGGGAATGTGATTATAATGGAGTTTGAAACTATGCCACAAACAGCATTGGAAACCTAAAAGCCATCTTGAGCAGCAGTCCAAGATTGATAACAACAATTCCAGCAATAAGAGGCCCTTCATTCGATTGTCTTATTGGGGTATTGGTCATTTAAGGCATTAGTTTTTCAATTTTGTTTATCTCCAATTATTTACACGTTTCTTGAAGCTTTGGCGACATTGGAGGTTAGAAGTTCAAGGATATTGACAAAACTCCAAACAAAAGCTAAATGAAAAGGAAAAAATGGTAACATTAATGATTTCAAACACAAGACACATAAATTTACATGGTTCTATGAAATTCATCTCCGTCCACAAGAGCATAGAAATCAAATATCAAAAATTTTATAAAATTTTGAGAGCTAGAATGGTGATAAAATCCAAAAAAAAAAAAAAGATTAACACACTAAGATCTCAAACATGACACAAATTTATATGGTTCTATGATATAAATCTATGTCCACGACAACATAGAAATTAAGTATTCAATAAAATTTTAAAACAGGTACATGGAGAGAATGCATTATATATATATATATATAAAGACAAAGACACCACTTTGTCTTTATTAATGATTGACAAGGATCACAACTACTTATTGTGAAGATGAGCGTTGAATGTAAAGAAAAAAACATTAATAATGCCTCTCATTCTCATCGCTTCTCTACTATGAGAGCTTATTCCTCTCTTCCCTTCTCTTCCACTCCTATCCTTCTTCTCTTTTTTTCATTATAATTGTGAGATGCTTCATAAACGAGACTTAAATAATTTTATATAATAAAAAGTTCAACTTCCAACAATCATGATCAATCATCAATGAAGACTTTTGTAGCCTATAAACTTTTATGGAGGCCTCCATATATAATATTATGGTAACCTCTAGTTATTCTAAGAAAATCATTATTTAATGCTTTATAGTAGCCATTATTTAAGACTACAATAATAAATTTTGACTCCATCCTCAATAATCTCCTATTTGATTCCATATTTTAAATGTATTAACTTAGTGATTATATTTGAACATTTTTCTCTATCTTACCTCCATATCATTATTCGTAAAGGTTTATTGAAGTTTTAAAAAGACTTAATATTTTAGTAGATATCACTTTATGAGCATATTAGTGCAGTTTTCTTATGACAATATATGAGGCATTAATTTTCAGGAAATCTATGTACGTAGTAGTGCTTGAATTGTACGTGTTTTGTTTGGCAATAGAAGACAAAGTTCATTGCAAAGTCAATAGCAATTTGACTATCAAAAATCTTTTAGAGATATATTTAATTCTTTCAAAAGAATTTTCAGCCAAATCATCTACTTGTTGGATTTCGTGACTATTATGTATTTTGTTTCTATGATTGATAAAATAATTATTTTTTAAAGTTGTGACACCCAACAACAACAAAGCCTAAATCCCACTACGTGGGGTCGGCTACATGAATCCTTTTTCTCCATTGTGTCGTATTTAGTGTCATATTTTCATTTAGCTGTGACACCCAATTGAAAATAATGCAACCTAAGTGATAGCATGCAATCGAAGATATAGATGTACCCTATGGCATTTTTCATAGTACCAAAGTCTCCTCCAAGACCTAAATCAACGCAGGCTTACAATTTGAATCATTTCTTTTAGATTTTAGAGAATGGTTGATCATACCATTTAGATAACACAATAACTACTTCACAACTTCCAAATATTATTTTCTTATATTTGATATATATCTGCTAACTACTTCAACTACAGTCTTACGTAAACCATTGCATATATTTGAGATCCAATTGTGATACCAGAGTTAACCCAAATCATAATAGAAAAATAAATATTATTACTTGAAGAAACTAAGCGGTTACTATCAAAACACTAGAAAGAGAAATTACAACAAACACCACACGAACTTACGTTAGATCTCGACCCATGGGTGGTGGAGGTCAGCTAGGTGATTGGGGATTGAAGGTAGATGGTTGAAATGGGTTGTAGGTGGTTGGGACAGCCAAAGGAGAGGCCTGAATTGCGTTGGCAGCGAAGCAGAATGCTGGGACAATAAGGGCAGTAGGTGAGGTCGTGAGTGGAGCTGTGAGGAGTGATAGGAATAGGCCGGAACAACCAGGGGACAATAGTTATTGTTTTCCGGATGACGG
>NEWO01000057.1:373615-391330 GCA_003013225.1 Phalaenopsis aphrodite | reverse complement strand
ATAAATATGCATCCTCTCTTGGCACATCATGAGCTGGAGCCGCACAAAGATATAAGTTCTTGCAATATAACTCTTAAGCCTTTAATTCAGAAATATTCTTCTTCCACTTCTCGGACTCAACGGAATGTAGCTGATAAACAAATATGTGAGGAGAAATCAACTATGGGATAAAATCTATGATAGACTACACCAACCTCACTAGCAACCACTCATGAGAGACATCTTCTTTACTAATAGGGCCTGAATCCCATCGAAGAATTTCCTTCTCCTTCAAGCTCCTAACATAAATTTTAAGAATGGGGTTCATCCCTCCTGCTTGGACATCTAATGATGGGTACCTTGCTAAACTGAATCTAACATCTAAATAACTCCATGTAATCTTCCTGTTGTGGAACAAAAAACTCTCATTTATGTAGTGATGAACCTCCCTCAGTAGAGGCAATTCAAAAATGAGTTTATAGATCTGAATGGTTTGAATTTCTCTTATTTGGAGTTGTCTTGTGTCTAACATTGGCTCCTCAAACTCATGACCCATATGGACATCCAAGGTCAGTCCTGCTGATGCTTCTCTCAACGCATGCAAAATACTAACTTGATACACCACAATCTCGTACTTTGTTGAAAAACCCATTACATTAGAGACACTACCTTCTAGAACAAATACTATTACCTCAGTTGGAATTTCTATCTTGAGGTTAAGTGGAATCAATGGCGTCTCTTCCTCGGCTGAAAATTGAGAATCCTCTCGGAAGTCTTCATCTTCTTCCGGATCCTTATTTATTTCTTCAGCTGCTCTCTGATCTGTGAAAATGATCACTCTCCTGGTAATGCAATTTGATTCACTATGTCCAAATTTGTTGCACTTGCAACACTTCTGAGTAGTGACAAATTTAGCGATGACAATTGATTCCACCCATTCTCCATTATGAATCAACTTTTCCTATGATGGGGTTGCCTTGGGTGTTCTCTTGGGAGTACTCTGACTATAAGATCATGAGGTTGAACTCTATCTATAAGATGGGGTGATAGCTTGGGAACGCAGTCTCTCCCTTTCTAAAGTTAGGGTATGCACATTCTGTCTGTACTAAGCTGGTAGAAACTAGTGTTGTCTCTCTCGCTTCATCTTCAGATTCTTTTGTTCTCCAAATATGGCATCCTCTCGCGGCCTCCTCTGATACTAAATTCCAAGGCATAGTAGCCTTTCTTCTTCATTACTAAAATCCTCCTTATAAAAGGGATGAAAATTCTCGTCTCTTTCGCCTTTTTGACTCTCCATATCACAGTCGAGGCTAATCTATCTCCTAGGCTTCATCCTCAATATTCTCAAGGCTTAGTTGAAGTTGGCGAATCTCCTGTTGTATCTCTTTCCGGGTAGACTCGGGCACGCATCTCCTTGGTGACATGGCTAGGGTTTAGAGTGAGAAGTTAAAGAGAGTGTATGAGACTAATTGAGAGTGTAAAAAAATTAATTTGGGGTTGCTAATTTTGAAGATCAACAACATAAATTTAGGGTTATGTCAAGTTTGGCTATGGTTTGGTGGTTGGTGGGAAAGAAAATTTTTTGGTGGGGGTGACTTGGGTAAAGGCAAATGCTAGGGAACTCTGGGATAGAACTAGACTAAGGTTGGGCTAAATCTGATACCAAATGAAACCAGAGTTAGCCCAAACTATAATAGAAAAATAAATATTATTAGTTAAAGCAACTAAGTGGTTACAATCAACACACTATAAAGGGAAATCACAACAAACACCACACAAACTCATGCTAGGGCTTGATGAATGAGTGAAATGGGGTTGTAGGTGGTTGGGACAGCCAAAGGAGAGACCCAAATCGTGTTGACAGTGAAGTGGAATGCTTGGACATCAAGGCTAGCAGGAGAGGTGGCGAGCGGAGCGGCGAGGCGTGGTAGGAATAGCCTGGAACAGCCGGGGGACAACAAGAAAATAACAGATTTATTGTTTTCTGGATGACGATAGCGAAGGCGCGGGGAGGGGAGGGGGGCACAACTAACTTGGATTGGAGCAACGAGCAAAAAGGGCTAGAATTGGAAGAGTGCAGTCAGCAAATGTTGTTGTATTGGTTGCGCCTGCAATAGGAAAGATGACATGGAGCAGAAGGGTGCGATAAGGAAAGGATAAATTACCAACTGGAAACCAAGATACAACCGAAGAAACTCTTAGAATCCTAGGATACAACCTTTGAAAGGAAAAAGAGATGTCAGCGGCTGCTCCGATACAAAATACAGCAAAAACCGTCTTTCAAACCCTAATATAACGCATATATAAGAAATGACTACAAAAGAATTAAGAATAATAGGAAATAAAACATAAGAAAAGAAAAAAGATTATTTCGACACGTCTCTCATGATATATATTTCTGCGGCATTGTAGCAGCAACAATACCTGCTACAACACCGCAATTTTATTTATTTATTTTTTTTGCAGTAAGCTCCGACGTCAAAATGATTGATACATAAGAGACTCTAAACACGTCTTATTTCTCTGTTTCAGCTTTTAGCACATTTCCCTTAGATAAATATAAAGTGGCTCGCAAGAGACATACTTACAACCTTTATTTTTATCATATTGAATGTTTAATAATGTTTAATAAATTGTGATTGGAAAAAACTTGTATCTATAAATTTATTGTGATCTATTCTCATTCTAAGAATCTTTTTATTGCCCCCAAATCCCTCATTGATTTCGACTGAAAATTATCACTTTAGATCATTGATATTTTTAATTTCAACTCTTGTAAATTAATATATAATTGACATATAATAACAAAAATATACAACTTTTTCCTATTCCTTTGATAATGGTTGCCAAAGGAAGACCTATAAAATTTAACACCATAGAGGAACCCATCAAATTGTTGCTTGTTTTAAGTCATAAGCAATTTGTACTTAACTTATATAAAGGCTTTTTTCTATATTAAATAAAATTTTCAAATTGTGTAATACAATTAGGTTCCTCTAAGCCACCATGAAGGAAGGTTGCTAAGACAGTCATTTATTTTAAATATAAATCTCACGCTGCAACAATGCTCAACTTAAGCAGATAGTCATCAGTTTAACATGAGAAATATCTATATAATTTCTATATCTTCTTTCTACTGAAATCCCTTAACAACACATTTTCTCTTCTATCTTTTGGTTTCTATATGCTTTTCCTTCACATTATATACCTATCTATTTGTAATTCTTTTTTGCTCTTGGGTAGCTAAAAAAGTAATGATTTATTAGATTATGGGTCTTTGTAACCTTATGAGTAGGGTCGCAAGTGTATTAAGCTCAGGTTGCTCCCGAGTTTCTTGAGATATTTCCTACTTTTGCTTAGGAAAAGCACGTCCTCTAGTTTGATATGCTTTTGACTAGAGCTATATTTTATAACAATGTTTAACTCGTCTTTATTTACTATAAATTCATTATGGATAACATTTACATTTAACAATTTTATTACACTAACAGTTGTACAATATGTATCCAAAATTCATCTCCACCACATCCAATTAAATAGTATTTCTGAAAACTTGGGTCGATTTCATCGCTTGTGATCATATCAGCATAAATATAAAAAAAGCAATCTCCTTTCCAGCCGAAGCTTTTTCACAAAGCTCCAAGCTGAGCGAACTGATGGCCATTGAAAGATCAGGTATAACATTGAGTTTAACGCATCTACAAAAGGCTTAAAAAAACCTGCATATAATCTCAAGCTTCCTACACATTTATTAAGGGTAAAGTTTATCGTTTTAACCAGTCCATATTCTGCGGAATTGCTAGGACCACCTTCTTCATATGAATTTAATGAGTAATGTAGTAATTGCTAGGACCACCTACTACAAACTCATACAAAGTATTTGAGGCTTTGTGGGGGAGGCATAAAGAAAGACAATAAGGGAATATCAATAATGAAACATTTAATTAATGAATCTAGAGAAAGCATAATGCAAAATTATAGGAGAATGCGGCATTAATAAAGGATCCATAACAACTTAACAAATACAATTATTTGTGTGTAAATGCAAAGGAAAATAAAAACATGCAAACCAACGCACAGCAAGTCCTAAATGTGAAAACTTAAACATAACAACAAATAATACTTCTGCATACCTTCACTGGAAAAGTGCCACTTGGAAGCTTAGTGGTAAGCAGCTCCCTCAAACGACGTACAGCCTTCACCTTATTTGCAAGAATATCCAGCAAAGGGAGAAGCTCCTGTGTTTGCAAAGGAAAATCAGGAGAAAGCCATAGAACTGGCTTTAAGCCTTTGCTATATTCAATCTCTCTTTCACTCTCCTTGTGCTGATGAGCATCCTCCAAACTTGCACCAATTTCTTTGGACTCATTTCTGCTACTATCATTTGAATTCATTGCTTGCTTATTTGGCATCTCAGACGAGCCTTCTAGGAGATCATTCACCTTCTCTTCACCAAAGAGAGGCTCTGAAGTTAAATCCTTCTTCTCCACATCATGGTTGGAAGCTTCACCATTATTACAATGCTCAAGCTCCCCATTCCTCTCTTTATTTACATGACTAGATCCCCCATAAGCCATATCAACAACCAAGCCCTGATCTTTTTGCTCATCGAAATCAGCAGAATCTGAATTTTCCATCTTTAAAACAGTCTCCAATTTCTTCCTCTCCTCCTCAGTGAGCATATCACCAAATGCAGCATCCTCTTCATCATTCTTGCAAGTAGTGCTGAGATCCTCATCATTGATGGCACCGGAAACATGCCGCGACTTCATACTAACAACAACATTATGCAAAGCGTACACCTTAGATTTCCATGGCCCAACCATTTCTGACCTTTGCTGATTTCTCCAAGTCAGCTGTGGAACTAGCACCGCACCTGTGACATCGAGCCCTGGTCGAAGAACACTGGTTCTCGACAGAGCATCAAACTCCTGTTGCAATTCAGCATCAGAAACCAAGCCCCCTGCTCTATCCAAAGCATCGAGTACCTCCTTATCCTTATGCGATATTATGTATAAGCTACCGGGCTTCACTTTCCCCCCAACCGAACCTTCACCAAAAAACAAAACGCTCTGCTTGGCTCGTTTAATCTTCAAACCATCGAATCCGGAGAGCGTCATATCTGCTCTTAGATTCGATCCCCTCTTCCATATCTTGTAGGTATCAGATGGAGCGATTCTTGATATAAAAGGGATCACGGAGCTATCGAAATGGAAATTGATTTCCATATAGAAATCTCTCATCCGATTCATAGCAGCGACAATGCGCGGCATTCGGCGACGCCACTTGACCCAGGCTAAGAATTGGTAATGCCGGAGAATGATCTTTGCGATGCGTTCCTCTCGAGCGCAGATGGCTTCTTGAAGAGGACTCCAGCCCTGCAAATTTTGGAGGCTGGAATCCGCCCCAGCGGCCATGAGCATCTGGACGGCGGTGCCGTCGCCGAGTTTGATGGCGAGGTGAAGTGGGGTTTCACGCTTGGGTACATCGCGGCGATCGATGACAGAGGAAACGGCATTAGCCTTCTCTTCTTCGGCGATGGATTCGACCTCGGTCAGTGTTGGGGAAGGCAGAGAGATGCAGGGGATGGAGGCAAGGATTTTTTCTAGGGCAGCATGGTCGCGAGTGAGTACGGCTTTGTGCACCGGGCTGTGAAAATAATCTGCAGCATCAATTCCGGCCATTGGGGAATGGCAAGAACGCATCACGAATTAACCTCTTAGCAAAATTTGATTCATCTGCTTCTTGATTTTTCACGATGACATGAAATTTGTCAAGGAATTCATGCTTTGTTCCTCTTCGACGACGCATTCATTCCCATCATCTGTATAGCTGTGAGAGAATGCGTTTGAGGAGAAGGGAATCAGAATTCTTGGAATTTGAAGCAGAGTATTGCCTGGAATTTATCAGCAATTTTCCTCAGTGAAAGAGGATGAAGAAGAGGATTGGGAATGTTAAATCGAACTAAATTCATGATTAAAATTGTGGGAAAAGAGTGGCTTGGCGGTTTCACCGCGAGGGAAGCAGAAGAACGAGGGAAAAGAGCTCCCAACTCCCAAGCTTCAAGAAAATATTACTCCCATGCATCCGGAGTCTCATCGTGATTAAAGCATTTTCTGTCTCGAGAGCTCCAATTTAGAATTATTTTAACTTTATTTTCAATAATCCCAAATAATTTAAAAATAACCTAAAAATAAATACCATAAATTATTTCTGAGTTATTAACCTGAAAATAACTCAGGAATACTACGTCATGAGTATGCACAGAAAATTTTTGGGTTGTGATTGGTCACATGTCTTTATTGGACTGGATGATCCGTAATCCTGACCTAATATTTTCTCCAAACTTCATTCGCTTACGATAGTCGAAATGCCCGATTTTACAGACAATTTTTAAAAATATCACATTTTATGAGAATTAATATTAAAAAAATGATATTATTATTATTATTATTATTATTATTATTATTATTATTTTGCAATGAAATTTAGGCTTTAGATATACATATAAGATTTTAAGTTGATTTTTCAGTGATAAATAATGTAAATACAAATAAAATATTAAACGAGTTTTTGAACCTAGCATAAATCTTATACATTCATATATCTAACACCTAAATATTCATATTTACATACATATCACCTAAACCCTAACGCCACATAAAAAATGTGATCAACCTTATCTTTTTAAAAGTGAAGTGCATATATATTGATGCATAAGTTAACGATCAAAGTGTTATAAGTGTAAATATCAAACTTTAGATATATAAATACATAAGAATTGTGGGGTGAGTATGTAAATATAGGATTAATAAAATATAATTTTTTAACAAAAAAATCATAATAATAAAATATTGAAGATATATCAAAATTTTAGATTAAAATATCTTAACTTTAAAATGAGTGTTTTCTTACAGTTTTTACTTTCTTGTATAACCTTTGGCCCGGTTTTAGAGCGAGCTGCACTGCATAACTTAAATCATCTCTTATTGAGCCTTAACATTTAAATTTAATTCCAGATAACTGCATCATTTTGCATTTCCTAAAGAGGAGCCCCCATGTTCCTTGGATTGACTGAGCCAAGCATAAATTTCTATTCAGGAGGTTGTCTAGAACGACTAGTGTGTTAGACGCTTATTCGACCCAACTAGGGAATAAGTACTTTGTGGGGCGGTTCCGACTATGTAGCCAGACCACTCTCCTCTTCTCTTTTCCAAAGACATCTTCGTCATCGAATTGACGAGTATAAATCGCACATTTATTTATTCCACCCCTTAGAGAGTGATAGGGAGTTCGAGGTCTCTCTCCTCTGGACGTAGGGCTAACAAGATTCTCTTAGACGACACAATTCATGGATTACTGAGAAGAGGTCTCTGATCTGGTTGGGTTGACTTCTTTCATAAACAGGTAGACTTAGGGCATCTATAGCTTGGGATAACGGATTAATGATATCCTAACATTGCCACCTCTACCTACTTAGGAATTCCTCCCCTTTTCTATTGACATATATTTTAAGCCATGTCGATTCATTTGAAAATCATTGATATCGTCTCATGGGCCTTGCATGCCTAGGTGTCACCGTCCGTAGTGGATATGGTGATTTACCCTTTGGCCTATGGCTAGATATAGGTATAAAAAAATCACGATTTTCCCACTCGGGATGATTAAATTTTTTTGGTTTCTCAAAAAAAAAAAAAGGATGTCATAAATTTCGTAACCAATACCGTTTTTATTGAAGGTATTCTTGGGTATCCCTCAAGATATAATCAACTAAAGGGATACATTTTTTTGGGAGCTGCTATTGACCTAAAATAAGTACAAAAAATTGATTCTCTTGTTATGGATTGCTTAAATGACGTTTTTTTCGCTGATGTTTCAAAAGCATTTTTGATTCGATCTTGTTTAAACATACACTCTTGGGCTATCACACGAAGGTTACCTTATGAAAGTTCTCCACGCTCTTTTTAAATTTGTTGTCTATTTTCTTCGTATTTTCTTTCTCTCCAGTTCATCTCTAGGGAGGGACTTAATTGGAAAAATGATTATACGACAATGATAGGACAAGCTGACGACTCCAAAAGTTCACTAAAATGAACAAAAACACTTCACTTGAGAAGTATGCGACTCTAGTTGCATCTTAATCAAAGCTCGATCAATTTCAGGGGCTTTGATCTACCCTCCTGTTTATGGGACAACATCGCCGAGAGATACTCCATTAAGCAAACCCTGTTAGGTTAAAAGTTCTTTGTGGATTGCACCCAACTCCTTCCATAGAGGTTAATAAGCAAGCAATACTTTAAATATCAAACTTAGTTGGGTTAAAGGCTCTTAGTGGACTTTCATTAGCCTCTTTCGAATGAGCTAAGATCATTGAGCGATACTCTGATGTGCAATCTTGAATGACTTGAATGCCTCATAAATTTTTTTTTTCAGAACAAATTCTTTATTGGCAAGAAACTCTGAACATCATATTACACCCACGCAAAAAAAATTAAAAAATAAAATAAAAGTGATGAATGACTGCACATAATGAAAAAGAAAACATTCAAGGAATAAAAAACCAACAAATAAAAATGACTAAATAACAACACTAATGACTACATTAGTCTAACTTATAAAACAATTATATAGATAAATGTGAAAAAAAGTAAAAAAAATGATATAATTCTAAACAACGCTGATATACGCCTCCTTGCAGTTAAAGGACACATAATCAACTTGCTCTCTATACCCTTACCTTCAGAATCAGAATGAGGGTCTTTCGAAGCCTGGATGGGGGTAAGTCTTTTTATGGCAGCCAAGGTACGATGACACATTGCTCGAGCTCTCTTTAGATAGCCCTAGATGAATGCCTCCTTGACGTTCTCCTACTGCAGCCTCAATATCATGTATATGATCATGTACTTTCTAAATAAACCTTGAATTATGCTCTTGAGCTCAATTGAGCTCCCTAAATCCTCCATAACTCTCAGTTCAACTTTATCAACATTAGCCTCCTTCAGAGACCTAAATTAATGGATTTCTTCCTCAAGTGTTGACATCTTTGACCTCATAGCCTTCAAACTCTTCGTACTCTAGCTAAGATTGACTTGTGCCTCCACAAACTCTTCCCGAGTACTCTCTGAATCCTGACACTGCATCAAGAAGGAAGTCATTATCATGGGTAGCTCTATCTTATATTCCATCACTTGAGATTCTAAGGTCGCAACTTCCTCAACCTTAGAACCTTTTGTGTTTGTACTCGCCTCGAAGAAACTTGATCCTAACAAATTTGGAGTTCCACTTTCTTAAAGAAAGGTTGAACCTTGCTTCAAGTTTCATCATTTTAGTTATAGAAAATAAATAATTTTATGTCTGATGGATTAAAAAAAATATGTAGCAACAAAATTTGACGCATGTAAGAAAAAAACCCACAAATTTCTCAGCCTCATGAAGCCTGATGCAAGAATGAACCAGGCTCTAAAAAATATCAATATCTTAAGGATTGGTCAAATGTTTTTTTGCATCTTCACTTCTCTTACTATGCTTTTGGAGAAGCTTCTCGCAGTCACTATCTTATAAGAGCTACATTAGAGGTGCTGGAGGAGCCGACTCGAGGTGTATCTTCTCAGATTTATTCAACATCATGTAAGGATAACCTAAGATGGAAAGAAAGTCCAGACTTGAACATAAATTCCTTGATCACGAAGTCATATACATTGTATTGCACCTTGAACTGCATCTCCTTGAAGTCCCAAAATCCAAGCATGTATAGTTTTTCATCTATGGTGATCGGAAAGAAATAAGCGGTTGATGTGTTTTCTCTCATTTCTTATGAAATCCCAAGTCATTCTGCACAAAGAAAAATCCTACAAACCAGTGCCCTACTGGATCTTGTGCGAAGATCCAATACATTGCACATGAAGGATACTCGACCATAAGCATTGCCAACAAATCCACTCAATTGACCTAGAATCTTTAGCATCAACAACAGCTCTTACTTCCTGAAAGAAGGTGATCAACTCGATGATGACTGTTGTCGTCTGTCACAAGAGCTATGGAATGCTAATTCTAGCAACTTTCAAAATGTCCATCAACTTGATTGCCAACAAAAATTATAGGTTGGCCCACAAAGTTGCCTCTTAAATAACAACATATTCTAAAGGAGGAGAGTAGGCTCAATTAGTTGAAGCTGATAATTTCACCACCATGTCGTTCGGGAACTGAAATTTCTTATGGAAAAATATTAGATCATCCTCTGCCATAGTTGATATAGCCTTCTCAGACTTCTAGCACTTCTTTTGGTTCTCAGAGAGGGGGTGTTCCATAGACATGGCATCTTGAAGCACAAAAAATCTACTTTAGAGGTGGCACAACAGCAGGCAATGGGAACCCCTTTGATGGCACAACAACAGACCAAGGGAACTCTTGAGGTGGCACAAAAGCTTGGCTGCAAACTATTTCCTCTCTTTATGGCCTTTTTATAATCACAAAATGGCCAAAAAATCACCAAAATCTATCAAATTTTGGTTTTGACCTGCAAACCATGCCAATCACTCAATCCAACGCCTTCCACATGATATAGATCCTCAATTTCGTGATCCTAAGTGCAATCTACATGAAGCTTCCCTGATTGCTCGACCAACAACCACCATATAGTGATTGACACGATCAGTGATAGCCACTAGATCGTGATTTGTGACAACCCTACAAAGGATACGATCTGCACAATTATGTAGTTGGGATGCATGACACGGTCGCAACCCAAACATAGTCCTATGGGTCGCCATCGACTCGAACCAGGTCAGCCACTGCCTAACCGAACCAGTCCACCTCCGCTGCCCCGCATACCACTGCCCGACCGTCTATTCACTCTTCTTGTAAGCCTCCACTACGGTCAACCTCAGTTCACTACAGTCCTCCACCTTCCATTGTTTACATCACAACCCGCCACTGACCACCACCAATCGCAAACTGCCCACTGCCACCATCCATCGCCCGCAATCGGCCGTTGTCCGCTATCTCCATCGTCGAGCACAATTTTTTTTAGAATTTTTGAAAAACTTAAATTAACCTTCATTATTTTAGTAATTTCACAAAAGACAAGTTGCCCAAAAATAGGACATCTAATAAGTCATCAATCAATTTTGTCATTTTGCATGAATATTTAGGCAATTAGCACGAATCTCCTAGTATTTTTCTAGAAAGAAAACATTCAAACTCAAATAAAAAATCAGCTAGAACTTTGATTTCAATAAACTTGTAATCAAGCTTATCAGCTCGATGAGACGAACCCAATGACACCAAAATTGGTTTGATCCAAGTCAAATCAAGCTCGAATCAAGTTGTTAAACCACTTTTGGAAGTTTTGGGTGGTTAATTGAGGGAACAAATGGATTCTAAATCTAACGAGTTTATAGTCAAATTGAGCATCTTGAGGAGGCAAATCCAATGAGTCTAATATCACTTAATTCTAACACCATTAAAACACTTAAATGTCTTTGAAATATCATATCAAGGGAATCATTTTGAAAGTCCGATGAAGTGGTTTGGATTCCTGCCTTATTTAAGGGGAATGCCAGTCCCAGACTCTATAAAAGAATCTCTTTACCTTCAATAGAGGGGATAAAGACTTGGTGCTAAACCAAGAACTAGACAGGGAAGAAGGAACCAAACTCCAGTGTTGCTCTGGACTGCAGGTCTGATGATCACTTATCGTTTCTGACCACTGCTCAACCATAGGCCACCATTGACCACCATCAATCGCCACTTGCTCGTTAGAATGAAGCACCATGCGGAGTAACGAGCTACTCGCAGAGTAACGAAACACCCTACAAGGCAACATATTGTCCCGACTACTATGCAATGATGCACCTCAAAATCGGTGCACTAAAATCCCGACAATTGCTCTCAATTGCAACTGCTCGTGAAAGTTGTACAATGTGTTATGTTGCATACAAACTTTTTATTTTGAGGATGTGTGCAACCCCTTCCAGCTTATGGAACAAGTGTTTGTACGTGTACTCCCCAACTTACAGTGAATCATTCTAATTTGTTTAGATCATGTGATTTTTTTCCATTTTCAGGTTTTTCAAGTAAAAATTTCTTGTGTCTCTATCTGCCTCTTCTATTACCCGTATATGTCAGCATTTCGTACAATGCTAATACGTTAAATAATCACTCTAATGTCTCGAATATTTAAACATGCAATACTTTAACACCTAAAGGGGAGATTTTTCTTCAGAGAAATATAATAAAGAAAAAAGGGAATTAAGAAGTAGCACTGACATTTAGAATGTCATGACATTAGGAATATTCTTAACATATCTCTAATTTAATGGTTTGCCTCTAATCAGCATACTCTTCCATATATCTTTATATTGATTAGGTATTTTAGCAACTATTTTTTTTCCAACTCGGCTAATATTTATTTCCTTATTTGGAGTATTCACATGATGATATACCTAACATCTAAATTTTAGCATTTAAATCACATCAAAGCATATAAATTGACAGAGTAATGTACATTAATAAGTTAACATTAATATCATTTGTTGACGTGATTTAAAATTTTGAACAGCCAATTATAGGGCACCACATCACCATACACGTCGGTGTCAGATAACCTGATGCCCAGCTGCTGGCCGTCCCGACGTCCTCCAACTCAAAACCAACCCTAACTCAACCCGACCCGACCCCATCTTTCCCAACCCGCCCATTCAACCTACTGCGTCGCTGGCCTAATCTTCACTCCTGCGCCGCCACATAGCATTCAATAACAACCCCCTCGCCCCAACTCCCTCCACGTGTCACTCTCCCCATCTCCCCTCCACACATGTCTCGCAACCCCATTCCCCATCTGTAACCCACCCCCCCAAAGCCTAACCCACCTTTCACACATTAGCACAAACACCTTGCGCGCATCCAAACCCCTCCCAACCATGGCCCCCGCACCAAACAAAGAAAAGACGAAAAAATGCTGCCCGCTCCGCCGATCGCGCAAGGGTTGCATGAAAGGCAAAGGCGGACCTGAGAATCCCTTCTGCTCCTACCGCGGCGTGCGGCAGCGAACGTGGGGCAAGTGGGTGGCCGAGATCCGCATGCCCAACCACGGAGCTCGCCTCTGGCTCGGCACCTTCAACTCCTCCCTCGACGCCGCCCGAGCTTACGACCACGCCGCTCGATCTCTCTACGGCGACTGCGCCTGCCTCAACCTGCCTCACGCCGATTTGAAGACGCAGAGGGGAGGGGAGGAGTCGCGGAAGAAGGAGGAGGAGGTGGTGGCCAGATTCGATGGAGGGATGGGGTTGGATGATCTGGAAGAGTTTGTGATGAGGTTGCCGAAGGCGGAGGATTTTGGGCTGGATGTGTTTCATGATGTTGGAGTTGCAGGGCGTTGTGGGGGGGATGGAGATGATTGAGACGGAGGGTTGTAGTTCTGTTAGTGTTCTTGATTATAAGTGTGTTTAATACTTACTATTCATAAAATAAAAATTTTTTTGGGAAGGGAATCTGTTCTTCTCCCCCTTCTGTTTTGATAGCTTGAAATTATTGTTATTCATTTACTTACAGTGAATCTTAAATGTTGATGATCATCAAATGGAAAAATTAACCTGCATGTGGTGTCCAAATTTCACCGTCAATTATTTCAAAAATATATTTCGGTGAATCCTATTTTTAATTTTTATTGATCGCGATGATCAATAGTAGAGATCAGACACTATATGAGTAACAATATTGAATGACCATCACTTTACATTTTTTTTTCTAATTATTGCTCAAATATGAAGATTTACAGTGAAATCTTAGATCATTTTTTGAGTAGCAATATTTTGGGTGAGAGAGAGAGAGAGAGAGAGAGAGAGAGAGAGAGAGAGAGAGTAAATGAATAACTATTCTTTTGGTGGAATAATGTAGATTAGAATTTTTATCTTTTTTTTAGGTGGAATAATGTAGATTAGAAGGATTTTTTTTTGTAGTTTTGTAATTCATTTATGTGTTTTAGAATAGATTATATTATTTTCACTGCATGCTGTAGAATAATTAGACAATTACCATTCTTTTTCATTTATAGGCATATGCTGATTTGGTAGGCATGTGCTCTGGAATCGTCAGAGGCTATTAACACCTCCTCCATTCACTCTTACAATAGCTAACAATTCAGGCACATCTCTTTAAGTCCAACTGTGACAAAAGTTCCACTATGCCAGAGGGGATTCGAACCCCCCGACCCGAGGCGTCTTATACCAAAAATGTCAATCAATAGACCCAGTGATGAAAAATTATTACTTGTAGACGAAAAATTTGTGTGCCATATCCGATTTGGACTGTAAAAAAAAGTTAAAGTGGGCCTCACTCTAATAATAAAAAAATAAAAAAATATATTTCAGTGGTTCAGAACGGATATTGCACGTAAATTTACGTGTGGTGTCGGTACTGGTGTCGGTACGCAATAAGCTCTCTAGGTATATATATATTAAAATTTTAAATATATATTAGTTTTGTAAACATGAGAAATTGCATTTAATAAGTTATAAAACAGAATAGAGAATAAAATTGATTGAAATATATCTCAATTCAAATTTTACATGAAAAACCTATTTGAGCGATAAGATTATAATAATGCAAAAATAGAAAGCTTTCTTCCGGTTCAAGTAATAGCATATATTTTATGTCTAGGTTCTCATTCTTTATATTTGTTACATTCAAAATCAAAATAGAATAACACAAGCAGTTATTGCATTTCGCCTTCCCAAGCGATGATAAGATAATTGTCTGACCGAATATAAATAGGAGTATTTTGGCGGCTGGGCTTATCAAATATTTAAAAATGTACAGGGAATTAATGGCTGGTGTTACGTTACGTTTCATCAAAGAATGCTTCCTTGCCCGCAATATTATGTACTGAGATTTGTCCATCCGTTGACTCCGGCATTATGTTAAATATGAAATTTGTATGTAATGGAAAAAAATCATGTTAATATTCTTCTCTTATATCACATTGTAGTTTTTGTTTTTGGAGGGGTGGGGAGAAATTGAGGGCCGCCACCTAGCATTGTATTATGATATTTGAAGTAAATGCATTAAAATAAATTAAAAAAAAATCAAAAAATGGGTTCAAGTAATCGGTCGAGAAAATACAACCATCCAATCACTCTACATCTTTAGCTGGACGCGACGGAATAGGTTCGTGGACGTAGACCTGTATAGAACCTCCAAACATAACAAATGATATTATGCTCTCTGAACATAACAAAAGCCATCACGCTTGCTATCGAGTTAGTGCTAATGTGAGCGAGAATAAGCCCGAAGAGCTCATGCTCGTATATCGTATTTGGAGTTTCCTCCCTTATTAATCGCAGGGTCATGACATTGTCAAAAAACAATTTTTGATTGGGCTCGAGCCACCTGCACTTCGTCCGCTTGTGAGCCCTTCTGATGTCTCACTGAGAGGGGAGATATTCCTCTTCTCTCTAGATCAAATGCCAAACTGAAAGCTAAAAAGAGGGTTACTAAGAATTTGGCTTTCTTTTACGCGATGTCTCACTTTGCCAAAAGGATATAAATAATATGAATCTTCTCGATAAAAATTCCAATAAGTGTAGATTTTTAAACAAAATTATAAATTATGAGACAAAAGGGGGAAAACGACAATCGATATATTAGCAAGAAAAAAGACATTATTTTATAAATCTCAATTATTTATGACGAATATAAGCATATTATTTTAAAAAATGTAGATACAAAGACATTTGGATACACGATCAACCATAAAACAGATACAAATAATTCTTCTTAATATCTTCCACATTAATGGTTCACGAGTAGAGAAAGCATTGGAGCACCATCTAGCCACCGAACAAGAAGTAGTCAGAATTGCCTAGCTCCAAAAGTTGCCTTATATATGCTAGCTCAACATTCATGGCTTTCTTCTTCTAGCAAAGTGCATCACTTTTTATTTCAAGCTCTTTTTTCTCATGTTCCAGCTCAGCATCTGTAGCTTCCATCTTCTAGAGAAATGCATCATTTTCCCTTTCGAACTCTCTTCTCTGCTCCTGGAACCTTCAATCAACTGTTAGTGCTTAAGCCTTTAAGTCAACAATACATCCCCATGTGTCCAACAGACTATCCTCTTGCATTGTGACATAATCAATCAACTTATCTCTCTTTTATGAGGTAGAGAGATAGCTGATTGTGCGATTGGGTATGAGTGGAACTCTTCCACCAAAGGAGTTCCCTTGGTAATCGATTCAAAGATCCCTTCAACAAATGGAGCACCATCATAAGCGGCGATTTTCGGAAAAATCTATGTCTCAGCATTTTTCAGGTCTCGACCTTCCCTGACCTAGTCCATCAATATCTCTAAAAGCAACATGTTGTCATATTCGACAATAAAAGAAGTATTCGATCGACAAAACCACGTAACGTTACATACAGAAAAGGGGATATCATCACTTCGATCAAATTTTTTGCCCTTAACAATAGGGTTCATGGGAGAGATGTTCCCTAATTCTGTGAGATCCTCATAAATTTCTTGAAGGCAAAAGCGTATGATCCTTAGTCTCACCTACACCACCACCATCGTAAGTTACAAAAGAATCTCAATTTGAAGCTTGCAAATCAAATATTTGTGATATAAATTAAAGGAAACTCATCGATAAGGTCAAGCCCGATAAGAGCCACGACAGAAGGATCTCCCTACTCCTTCTGCGCGATGGAAAGCTATCCCTCTACCAACTTGTTCAGATCGAGATAAACCTTCTTTGACAAACAAGGCTCTGGTAGGGGAAAATACATCCCTTCCATCAAATTTGCTTTTGCAGTGTATCCTTGAAGTAGCCCATGCTTCAACAAGCCTGAAGGAGAACTTACCATAAAAAAAATTCATCTTTCCTAGAAGACTTAGCTTTCTTTTGTGACCCTTCTTTCGACTTCATAAGAGCCATATGCTTCCTACGTTGTAGATTTGCTTTCAAACGTGCTCTCGTGATATTCGTCCTCACCGCAAGGATTATTCTCAACTCAATGACAAGATCTCTAACGTGATGCATGGGGCACATCTCTATTCTTTCACAATGCAAGAAAAATCCTAAAGGGAGTATTCACACTTAAGCTTCAATAAATGTTATAATCAATATGATTTATGACCTCTTATTTATCTCTTGTGGTTTTCCTCTAGGCAGTTCTTACGACATAACTACACAATATTCACACATGGAACCTACCAGACTTCACCATCACTTGACATTATTGCTCAAAACAAAAATTGAAGACATATAAAAAAAACAAGATCTCAATAGGATAATGGAAATGGTAAATCAACCTTTTTCTACAGGGAGGCCAAGATGCCTAAGGAAAAAGCAAATATCCCTCGATAACACAACTTGAGAAATCATTCCCTTTATGTGAAGGACAATGTGCCCCCAGCCGAAGGCTAGTCCCAGTGTGTTAAAGAGCAAAGATGGATCTAATTCCTCACAGGATTAACCACTGAGCACCTTGAGAAAAATGTGTTGATTCATGAGATATGTTATATTCTCTTCTAGAAGATCTCTAAAAAAGAATGTCGGTCAAACAACATGACAAGTATTTATTTTACCATTCTTTAGCTGGACGCGACGGAATAGGTTCGTGGACGTAGACCTGTATAGAGCCTACGAACATAACAAATGATATTATGCTCTCTGAACATAACAAAAGCCATCACGCTTGCTATCGAGTTAGTGCTAATGTGAGCGAGAATAAGCCCGAAGAGCT
>NEWO01000057.1:329592-370541 GCA_003013225.1 Phalaenopsis aphrodite | reverse complement strand
ATAACTACAAATGAGAAGTACTCAAAATTCTTATAAGAATTTCCTCATAAAGTTTATGGATTATGAGCTTTTTTTCCCTACTCATGAATGTGCGTTAGAATGAGAGTGACACATGGAGATTTGTAACAGTCTTAACATATTGATTATGATTATGCATTTTAAATTATGCCTATTTTTTATTACATTGAAATAATCAATAATTGATTCATATCAAAACATATTGAATATCATTTTTAATGTATGTAATCAGTAAAGTTGGAAGAAAATAATTTTTATTTAATTATGTAATCTTATGTGTGTTAACAGATGTTAATTTGTTACTGTTAAAATTGACATTGTCAAGATCAATCTAATCAAACTGTTTATAAGAATATATATATGACTTATTTCTACATAGATTAGAAAATAAAGATAGACCATGAATGAATTTGATTATCATTAGCTTCAATTAAAAATTACTCTATGTAAAACTTTCAAATATCATTAAATTTGAATGACCATTATATATCTCCAAGTTCCAATACATATTTAAGAAAAAATAATTCTATAATGTGCTGTTTTAACATGTTATTTTTCTCTTGTGTATCTAAAGTGGCTATAAGAATATCAACTTTATAATAATATTCTATTTTAATAAATTTTGTAAGCATTATTACAAATACACCTTAATAAATTTTATAATTTCAAGTTTGACTTATTACAAGATTTATTATCGCTAAACTCTTTAACTTAGGATCTGTTTTGGGCAGCTGCAGCTTATTGAATAATCTGCTGATAAACTATGTGCGGTGGGCATTATAATTTTTTATTGTTTTGGAAAAGTCAGACCGCTGCTAGAAAGGATCCACCGCATCTGAATTGGTGCAGTGTTAAAATGTTGTTTCAACTTTTTCAAAACGCATAAGCTGTCAAAACACACTTTACCCAAACAGTCCAGATGTGTTTTCAAAATGCCACCGCACTAAATAAGCACGGACCATTAATCGTACTGTTAATATAAATCACTGTTAATGACTGGCTCCTGAGAAGTTCTTAAAAATATACAATAAGGTTATAGTTATAACTTATAAATTCCTTAATTATAAAATTACCAAAGCGGCAATGATATCCTATTCATCGTATCATCATAATTACGAAATCATGCAAACAAAGTTTACAGTTTAAGAGACACATTTATGATGAGATCTGCCAATACTTAGGGTTGCATGCATGCATATACAGCAGGAGAAACAGAGAGAACTAGTAGTACAATATTTCCATTTTAAGAAACTTTTCACTCTGGAATTGGATCTCCAATTCATCAGCCACTACTTGATTTGGAAATATTTAATATGAATCTGACTATATATTCATGTATCAGTCAGGGGAGAGGATATAAACAACATACTAACTAGGCCTCTCTCTCTCTCTCTCTCTCTCTCTCTCTATCACTTTCTCTCTCTATCTCTCTCTCCCTCTCTCTCTCTCCCCCTCTCCTCTCTTATAAATCGTATAAGGAATACCTATAAAGTTTCTTAATTACCACTGAGGGGGCTGTATATTTGTATGCATATCCGTATAAATGATGTCATTATAACTAAAAGTTCAAAAATGAAAACTAATGATGATAAGAAGTTTACATATAGAAATTTATAGACAAAAATTCAATATTTGATTTAGGTTCATCTCTCTGAATTTCACTGATAAAATCCTACAAGGAATTTCATATATATATTCTATTAAAAAAATATTCATTATCATTCATTTCTACATCAAGATTTGGCTTCACAAATCTTCATCATACATAGAAATATATTCAAGAGAATGCATTCTTAATCCAAAATGAGGAATTCTCTTAACTCGTTATAGAATAAAGAGATCCTTATTATTCCCACCAGACTTTCACTGTCTTTCCTTCTTTGTTACTTCTTCTCCCTCCTCTTAGCCTTACAAATCGGTTCAAAGCATGTACGACTCTTCCCATACTTTAAGTACTCCACAAACCCTTACTCTCCTCCATGCTATAAAAACAGAAGCTTTTAAGGGTTTCAATATGCCTTCATCTCTTCGCTAGAGTTAAAAACAAATACTTCAGCATCTCTCAAAAGTAAGTCACCGAATTCACTTCATATTTTTCAGAAAATATTCGAACGTTTCATATGTGGACGATGACGTTGATCGCATCACACCTTCAAACACACAGTATAGTGCGATCCACACCATCATCCATACATACTATATGTGTGATTAAATTTATTTTAAAATGAGCATATAATAAATTTTAATTAACCAATCATCTCTTATATTTTTTTAAAATAAATCAAACAACTTTGAAAGACTTAGATTTTGTTTGGGGCAGCTCATTGAATACTGTGCTGATAAGCTAAGTGTGATGACTATCACAAATTTTTTTTTTTTTTGAAAAATCGAGACAACAACCAGAAAGCTTTCATCGCACCTAGATAGGTGTTGTGTGAAAACGATGTTTTCAGCATTTTGAAAACGCATAACTTGTCAAAATGCAGTTTACCCAAACATGTCTGATTCATTTTCAAAACGTCAACGCACCAAATAAGCTACCCCAAATGGACCCTTAATCAAAATAATTTTATATATCCTATATATGCATGCATGCAGAGAGATCCTCGATGTCAAACATAGAAGAAGGACTCATGCAAGCTGCTAGGGTTTTCAGCTGCAACTACTGCCATCGAGTCTTCACGACTTCGCAAGCTCTTGGAGGTCACCAGAATGGCCATCGAAGAGAAAGAGAACTTGTGAAGAGAGCTCAACGCCATGCCCAGCTTCTTGCCAACCCAATGCATCCTTCGCTTCGGTTTACTTCTCCTTATAATGACAGAAGTTTTTCTTTTGTTTATGGCTTAGAGAATGCTGGTCATCATCTTCTTACTGTACCATTACCTATGATGAACCCTAACCCTTTCTACCATCAACCTTATTCTCTCCCAAGTCAGTATTATGGAGAGAGAAGGGGTGATATTAGGTTTTCTAGGTTTAATGAAACAATATTAAGTGAGAAGATGCCTTCATCTTCATCTACAAACTTAGAGATGGTATTGTTTACTGGAAGCAGTGGTAATGGGGATTATAAAGATGGTATAGAAAATAATGGAACGGATGAAGAGAAGAGAGATGAAGTTGATCTAAGTCTCCATCTTTGATGTAGTGGCTTGAGAAATATTTCTAAGAAATTCCTATTTATGTATTGAACTTTAAAATGTGTTTTTATCGTAGTTTGCAATGTTTCGGTTTGGGATATTTTACTTTATTTAAGTTTTATGAAATTTTCATTATATAAAGTATCTTGAATATATATATATATATATATATATATATATATATATATATATATATATATATTCATCAAAAACACTAATTAATAAAAAATCATTATAGTTTATAATCAATTTGGATGTTTTATGATGTGCACCGTGAAATATAAAATTACAAGAATATATGTATATGCTTGATATAACTATGGAGTGGGTGATTTTGACTGATAATTGTCTAAGAAGAGATGATTTTAAAAAAAAATATTTAGAGGATGAGTACCTTCGATGAATTTTTTTTTCCAAGAACCTTTAGTCTAATCATAAGTACTTTGGATGAGTATGGAGGATTTTTAAGAGAACCAATTTGATTAATATGAGACATTCAATACAAGAATTAAGGATATTTTTGTTGTCCCCGGTAAATATTAGAAAATCATTGGTTAAGAAAACCTACATGCTCTGGAGGAGTGATGAGTGACATAGGATTGTGCCTAAGAACCTAATCCATAGACACATTCTTTACTTATAGCAGCCTCTCTCGACGACTCATAATCAGATGGATCATGACCTAGGATTGTAAATCCTCGTGCGTTGGGTTCAACTATCCTTTAGCTACTGGAAGGTTTTCTATAAAATTTATATAAAAAAGCAAAATTAAATTCAATAATTATTTGAATTATATAAAAATTTCTCTTGTGACTTACATGGGTTACTTGTGATTTGTTGTTGACCCAATTATTGTTAGACTGTCGCTTATATGTACGTGCATGTAACTTGGCAGTGGTGGGCTCTCGTCCCAACTCTAAAGTCTATCAAGGTAAGAAATTATTTAGTATATATTTAATTTACCTTAAGATTTAATGCACAAATTAACTCTTGCCAATCTCCTTTTACTTTTGGTATATTGGATCTCGCCCCATTAGTATGCTTAGAAGCCACCATGCTAATATAGTCAGAGTGTCGATTATCTTTGGCATGCTGACTCCTTTTTCGATAATTTGGAGCATCCCAGACCAAAAAAAAAAAAGCGTTGAACGCATCCTTCTTGAGCCACAAGGGAGCTGACACATCTTTCGTACCTCCCTGAACACGTCACGAAGAAAATCTCTCCATTTGTACTCTAACCACCTCCTGATATGTGTGTCATGCATTCTTAGGACGCTAGGAGAACTATTTCTACAAAATGACATTAATGATATTAGATTTATAAAATATACATTACTTAACATTAATGCATTGGGTATTTACCGTAAACTATCTAAACCATATATCTCGAATTGCTATCAGGATCTCCTTCTGAGAAAAATATGGAGCATCATACTTTCTCCGAATTATACCTTTGATAGGATGGATACCCTGTGTAGTGAGATGAAATATGAAAACAAGAAATAACTAGTTTTATATTAAATTAAAAAAATATGAAGCACTATTACCATTATCTAGAAAAACACATGTCTGCCCAACATGCTCGACCTTAAAGTGTTGTTTGTGCTGCCCGACATCTCCACTAAGGTATACAAATTTCCAGCCATAGATGCTGGTGGTGTGTTGGGAAGAGGAGTGTAAGTTGTGCCGCGTGGTGATGGTGACAACGTCGGGGTGGAAGCCTGCATGGATAACTTGACAACCACACTGGTAGTGGTGAAGAGTGACAAAGAAGTGCTTATTGTTGACCTCATTTTTTATTAACTCATCATTCACCTCAAAATTTTAAAACAAACTTAAAATAAAACATTTAAAATGAAAATTAAATACAATTAACTTCAATCAAATTATTACGTTAGACTGAAATGTAGCTCGATGAGGGAATATTTTGAAATTATCATTTTCGATTATTTTAGCGCTTGAAATTTCATGCTATGAGATATATTAAATCCATTATTAATGTATGAATAGCATGAAGTGAGTTTTGATGGTTATCAGATAATATTTTATGTTAAATTTTACGAGGCAACCTTTCATGTATAGGAATTCATTCCGCGTAAAAATTTTTCATCGAAATGCTATTTTATAAAATAGACTCCGTGAATGTGTTGGATCGTCAAAATCTTTCAAATGAGCCCCTTTGAGAGCAAATAAGAATTCATTTTGGGATCCATATTGCCTATGATAATTTGGGCAATAATTAGAATAATTTAGATGAAAATTACAAATTTGCCCTTAAAATGAACTCAAATTAACTCCAAATTTACAATATGATCAAATTGAGCAAAAAACATCAAATTTAACCAAATTAAAGCTCATATAAAAGCTCAATTCTCTCTTCTGGGGCAAGGCCCAATCTTTAACCTGAATTTTCATGACTTGGAGACCACTTGTTGACCAAAACAAACCATCTGCCCTCTTGCAGGAAGATATTTCAGGTTGACAAGATTTTTAAGCTAAAAGAAAGCCAAAAATCATTGAAATCCTCACCATGGATGACATAACCACATGCACACCTGCACCATTACCGTGCACCCTCGACATGATGCATATCCACAGGTATGCTCCCGTACCATAGTGTGAAACCACAAGTGCACCCGTGCCGCGATTGTGGTGGGTGCAACATTATTGCAATGCCCCAGTGCCTCCACTGCCTCTCTAATAGTGTAACTATGCCACCAAGAAAAGTGACCACACTGCCCAGCGGTGTGACCACGCCGTCAAAACTGAGCAGGCAACATAATTATGTCGTAAGGCAGTGTGACCATGTCGTAGGTTATTTACGGGATTCTTGATTCCATAGCCAAAAGTTATGCAACTTCGGTTGCCAATGATCATAGGGACTCTCCTTGATCTATGGGAGCCCTAACTATTCCCTCCTTTCACAGTCAATGATCTGAGGGACAACTTAATCCATGGGAGCTCAAATTATTCCCTCCTTTGGCCGTAGATGATCTGAAGGAGCTCCAAGTACTCCTGCCTTTGGCCACCAAACTCCACCTATATATACTTCCCTTGGCTCTCCCCATCGCACCACACACACTCTCTCTCTAACAGTCCTCCTTACTCTTCCTCTTCCATCTTTGGTGCTCCTTCAATCTGCTTCCTCCTTCCTTTCACCGGTGCTCAATAGTCCATCTACCGTCATTCAAAACTTTTCAGCATTTTGACGTCCCCACTGTAAACACCTTTTCCCCTGTTCTACTACTTCTCAATTCTTCTTCTTCTTTACCCAAATCTAACCTATCCCATCCCAACCCAACCCAAAACTAACCCAAGTCTAACCTAACTTATGTACAACTTAACCCAAACCTAACCTAATCCATGTCTAGCCTAACCCAAGTCTAACCAAATACAAACCAAACCTAACTTAACCCAAACCTATCCTAAACTAAGCCTAACCTAACCCAAGACTGACCTAAGCCTAGGCTAACCTAACTTAAGCCAAACCAAACCAAAGTCTAATGTAACCAAAGCCAAATCTAACCCAAGTCTAACCTAATCCAAACCTAACCTAACCAAAGCATGATATAACCTAGTTTAGCTTCATCCTATAATTAATGTGCATTTTAACTTATGTAATTCTTTTTTTAAGAGTATGTTATGTTTCATGTATATTGTTCTCCACATGTCATGTGTATTTATTTTTACTTGTCAAAAAAGTAAAAAAAGATGGATAAGGAGGACCTCTCATATGTAGTTTCTCTTTGATAATAATAATAATAATAATAATAATAATAATAATAATAATAATAATAATAATAATAATAATAATAATAATAATAATAATTCTTTTTGCAAGCCAATGTGGTTGAAATCTTGTAAGACAATAAAACATTATATATATATGTATCTACTAAAATAATTTTAACAATTTAGTAAACTTAAAAAATAGTTTGAAAAATTTAGAACATTTAAAATTAAGTTAAAAATAATTTTTGAATAATTTAGAACACTTAAAATTATCTAGAAAATTGGAAAATAATTAAAAACATTTAAATATAATAATAATAAAATTTAAATAATAATAATAATTTAAAATAGTTAAAAATAATTCTAAAATAATTTAAGACATTTATAACACTTAAAAATAATTTAAAATTAATTTAAACATTTTTAAATATTTAAAAATAATTTTTTTAAAAAAATTAAAAATTAATATAAAAAATAATTTTAAAACATTTAAAATAGTTTAATAAAATTAAAAAATGACTTTAAAAAATTGAAAAGAAATTAAAATCAAATTAAAATAATTTTTAAAAAATTAAAACGATTAAATCTCATTAAAAAAAGTAAAAATAATTGGAAAGTAATTTAAGATAATAATTTAAAACACCTTAAAATTAACTTGAAACTAATTTTGGATAACCTAAAACAACTCAAGTAAAACTTAAAAATAATTTAAACATTTAAATTAAATAAAATCTTAAATACACCTAAATTAAATAACCTAAAATAACTAAAACACTTGAAAAAATAATTTAAGATAACATGAATATCTAAACCAAAATAAACTTAGGATCACTTAAACACTTAGACTAAGTAACTTGTTAATACACTTGAACAATTGGTGACTTAAAAAGTTGTAAACTTTCGAAATAAAATATTTAAAGCTCTAACAATTCAAACACTTAAAAGTTCTTAACCCATTTACACTTAAAAGACACTTTAATTACATAAGTTTATATTTGACATATGAACCTTAACTTCACATTAAACACTGTCTAAAGGACATTAACCTAAAAAACCAAATAGAAAACATTACATATAGAAAGAAACCCTGTTTACCATATTGACTAACAAATATAGGAAATGAACCTAAACAACAGTTAAATATCAAACCCAAAACACTTATTTCGTGCAACTCATATATAATAATGTAGCAAATGTAGCTCATAGATTGATGTTTCAAGCACTACAATGACATGTAGAGGAATAATAATTTCAGAGCATAAAAATAATAATTTCATAATATTTCCTCGTGGAGCTGAAATTTGGTCCAGCTTTAATATTTGATTAAAGTTGATTGATTTGATTTCCATTTTGCGTGTTTTATTTCAAGTTTATTTTAAATATTTAAGGGGAATGATGAATTGACAAAAAGTGAGGTCAACAATCGCCATTATAAAATAGTTTTAAAACTTAGGGGACTAAAGGTTAAGTCCCTATTGACTGTAATATGGTTTATGATACGCCACCAACAAATTTTCATCATTCGACATGAATCTCGAGGCAATATTTTGAGCAAGAAATATTCAAATATTGATAAAAAGTCATCCAAAGCTCTGATTTCAGTAAACTTATAGTCAAACTGACCGGCTCGATGAGATGGACCCAATGATATAAAAACTAGTCAAATCCAAGTCAGATCAAGCCCGAATCAAATCATTAAACAACTATTGGAGGATTTTTGGATGCATTTGAAAGTTCAAACAGATGTCAAATCTAGCGAGTTCATAATTGGATCAAGCGTCTCGACAAGACAAATCCAATGAACCCAAGATTGCTCAATTCCAACATCGTTAAGGCACTCAAATGTCAATCAAACGTCATCTGATCGAGGGAAGCTCTCTGGATCGTCCGATCAAAATGATTCATACTCCAACATTAATTGCACCCAAAATCACTATAAATAGAGCCTCACCCCTCACATGAGGGTGGAGGCTTGTAAGAGAACTTGAGGCTTTGAGAAAGAGCTCAAGTCCAACATCATCCCTACCATCGTCGACCTTCTTCGACCACTACCAACCGTTGTCGGCCACCGTCGACCATCGCTGAACTCCGTCGATCGTCATCGATTGTCGTCGACCACCGCTGACCTCTGTCGACCACTAATGACCATCATCGATTGTTGTTGACTACCATCGATCACCACCGACCTCCGTTGACCACCGCTAACTAGACGTCGTAAGTCGACTTTATAACTTGGAAAGCTAGTAACACTTTTCCGTCTGTGAGAAAATGGATCTCTGTAATCATCAATCAATAGTGAATTTTTGCAATTGGGCCCTGACCCCTGGTTTTTTCACTTTCCGGGTTTTCCACGTAAAAGTTTCTGGAGTCATCATTGCTTGTTTCTTTTTCATCTGTGTGTGTGTGCTGAATTCTCGTTCAACACTAAGATGATAATCAATTACTCTTCCCACGCAGATTTTCCAGCACGCATTAATTTCAAACTCTTCTCATGACCTAGACATAAGCTAAGAAGGATTTGTCTCTGGTTGTCAACAATAAATTGAGTTTGAAAAGAAAAGATAAAAAAACCACTTGACGGGAGTCACCGAAGTATAAACATTTCATATCTTAAAAAATTCACAAAAACTGTTGTAAAGGTTAAGTTCCTCAAAACTGCATGTACAAACTAGGTTTAAAGGTTTAACAAACTAGATATTCTTTTGTTAGATATATTTTGACACTTTGTTTGTGGGATCGATATGTGGAATCGTAATCTATATATTATTTGATCATCATGTACACTTGTGTAATTAGTCGACTTGCCTCATAACAATTTAGGGCATCAAGTTTATAGTGTTACCGAGAAAATAAGTCAAAATTTTCTTAACTTTAGGAGAATTTTAGTTGAACTACTTAAAGCCTAAGTTTGAATTTTTTTGGTCCTTTTCTATTTCTATTTTTTGCTTTCTTTTTTTCCCCTATTTATTTTGTAACACACAGAGAGAGAGAGAGAGAGAGAGAGAGAGAGAGAGAGAGAGAGAGAGAGATAATCTCAAAATAAAAATAAAAATAAATGTACCATCACTTAGAAATGACAACCCCTTAGGAAAATCATTTCAAACCTCTTAGGGTGTATGCCAACCCACTCATAGTTGGAATTCACATGAGCCTCAAACATCCTCTTACAAAAACCTCCACATTTGAACATAAGCCTATGCTTATCATAATGATTCAAACCAACTAGTTTGAGAGATCACTCACTAAAGACTCAAACATCAATTTGACTAGCTTTTAGGAACTGTGTGCAATCACACAAAAATTGAGATTTTGACAAGAGCTCGGTTGAACTCCGAACTGATCAATTTTGATGCTCTGCATTCAATTTGATTATATTTTTAGTTTGGAGCTGATTTAAGCACATTTTGAGGAAAAAATCGTAATTATTGTCCAAATTTATTCTAATTACATCCAAATTATTATAGGCAAAATAAAGCTCAAAGTAAAGTTTGTTTTAGATGTGGATGGGCTCATTTGAAAGATTTCGAGGATCCGAACGTATTCCCTCAGTCGCTAAAACTCATTTCGTGCTACTCATACATTAATAATTTAAGAATTGTAGCTTATAGCATGAGATTTAAAGCACTATAATAATATGTCAAGGAATTGATAATTTAGGAGCATAAAAATGATAATTTCATAATATTCCCTCATTGAATTACATTTCGGTCCAACTTTAAGGTTCGATTAAAGTTATTTGATTGATTTTCATTTTACGTGTTTTATTTTAAGTTTATTTTAAATATAAGGGAAATTATGAATTAACAAAAAAAAAAAAAAAAGATCCGTGGGAAATGCTTGGTTAAATTCCTCTAAGGCTCTGTTTGGGGCAGCTACAGCTTTTCAGGCTTTCAACTGCAACTGTGCTGCCCCAGGAAGCTGCTACGGGGAATCTGACTAGTTGTTTGTTGTAGCTGTCTGAAATCAGCTGTGGGTCAGCTGTTTCAAGAGAAATGATCATGATACCCCTGTGTAGTAATGTTGTTTGTAACATAATATAAAGTAATTTTTTTATTAAATAAATTATATTTTAAACAATAATTTATTTTTAATTAATAATTAATTATTTTTATCAAATAATTTAAAACTTAAAAATATGCTTATAAATTAATTAATTAATCATTAAATATTAATATATAAATTTATCTAATTATTATTAGTTTAAAAATAAATTAAAAATATATGAAATAATCATTAATTATTAATCAATTAAATTAATAAAATTAATAAAATTAAAATAAATTAAAACCATATATTCTGTCGTTTACATCGATGGGATCTTCATCATTTACATAGGTGGGATCAGAAGATTAGGGCTTTAAACTCCGTCGCTTGAGAGTGTCTTTGCTGGTTTCTCCTTGAATTCGTGTTCAACGATGAGTTTGAAGGAGGATCGCAGCTTGCGCATAGGAGGATCTAGCAGGGAGCGGCTTCGAAGGCAAGGAAGGAGCGCTCATTACTTTTCCCAAAGGCAAAAGAGGCAGGGGTATTATCGTGCGTTCCCCACGAACGCGGAAAGCGAAAGCTGGGCCGCAAGGTCGATCCAGCGGCCAAATTTCCACCCGCTTTGGCTTTCTTCGGCCGCGAAGCTGGGAGCCAAACAGGAAAAGTTTGCGGTATGAGGCCGCGCCGCGCAAAAAAAACGGCCCCAAACGGAGCCTAAAGTGTAATATGATTTCAAACTCTACTTATGACCAAGATATAGGTGACAGAGGACATGTTCTTGATTTTCAACAATAGCATATGTTTGAGAGTAAAACATCGAAAAATCAATTGACCATTGTCTGAAGAGCATGGATCCTTGATATCTAGAAAAATTCACAAAACCCAACTTAAATTGGCCCTTTGGCATTAGTAGTGCAAGCATTTATGTCTGAAAAGAAAAAAATTGCAACTTATAAAACTGTAACATAATGTCCTCACCATTATATTATATTTAAAGGACTACTAATAGCTAAAATTGTAGCACCACTACTTAGCTAACTAAACATTTTATTTTTTTGTCAGTGAAAACGAAAGAAGGGGCATTTCCATACATGCCACCCAATTCCTATATATATACAGATCTAACACCTAAAACTTTACATTTTATATTTATACCTCACAAATATTTCATATGACATCAAAAATACTACCATTTTACCCTTTAAAAGTGATATATGCTTTCATGCATAAATAAGATTATATGTACATAAAAATTAAGTTGAGGTGTTAGATATATAAATACATAAGAATTAAGTGAAATATATGTAAATCTACCCCCCCAAAAAACAAAAAAAGCTCGCACACGGCTGCATAAGTAGTTCTAAATGACATATTTTAGTTTCCCAAGCACACATAGCTCTCAGTTGAAATTAAAACCAAACAGACCAAACAAGTCACATATTTCGGCTATAAAAAGAAAAATACAGAACACACAACGGTTTACATGATATGTAGGAAATATGTTGCCACAGTTCGTGGGATATAGAAGTAACAAATACTGAGAGTTTGAGTGAATTTAATTGCAAACTCACACACACTATCTCCTGGTTGGAGTCTAAGCTCCTAACCCACATTTACTCGTCCGTTCATAAACAACACGAATTGAATACCCCTTAAGAAAGTATATCCATGGAGACGCTTAATTTATTTAATTATTAACTCCCGAAAGGAAGCGCAGTTCTACAAGGCGTCCTTAGACAAGAGGCTGTGGGTTTTGGTCTGCTTCACGTTGCTGAGCTGATCAACAGCATCCCCTCTTTCAAACACAGCAGCAGCACCCATCCCAGATCCTGATGCAAAAAGTCAAATGGTATATTCAGTTTAAATGAGAAAAAGAAAGAGGCATTTACATGCAGACCACTCAATTCTTTTGTATTTACATATCTAACACAAATTTTGCCTTTCGGATTTATACCACCCAAATTTTTCGCATCAATCCCCAAATATGCCATCATTTAAACTAATTGGAATACATCTTTTGCATGATTAAGTAAGGTGATATGTGAGTGAAAATTGAAGTATAAGAATTGAGTAGAATGAATGTAAATCTTCCAAAAATATAATTTATAGCTGAATAAAATAGGAAGTGTGCTAATAGATTGATTAGAGATAAAACTTTTGAGAGAGTGGTTTGTTTACCTATGCACATGGAAACTATTCCGAAGCGGCAGTCTTTGCCTCTGCGCTTCATCTCATGTAATAAAGTACCGACACAACGGGCACCTAAATTCATTAAAACAAGACAATAGGGGAATATTAGCATTTCACAAGATCAGAGCAGTCTAATAATTTAAACAACCTTCCAATTCATAATTCAATCTTCTCTTAAGAAAGAATTTTAAACAGCCACATAAACCATTGATGAACATAAATCATAGGTACACATATCAACCCATGACAATATAGCCATGATAAAAGGCGTTACAAATAATCTACCTACAAGCATAGCCTCAATTACTGAAAAATATACCAAGCTATACTCATGCCAAACCATATATACCAACTTCAAAGTAGGAAATAAAAAATACATCCATTGTGAAGACCACCATCATACATATTTCAAACTCAAATAATTACAAACAAAAATAAGACAAACCAACTAAATGAAATCAAATAAACTTATGTGGATCATTATTTGATGTAAAATTTTCGATGAGTACAAACATATAAAATTTAAACTTGCATTTGATAGTCATTAATTATCTAACAAATTTAGCATTTAATGCTCATTGAACAAATTATGAAAGAAATGATGTGCTTATTGTAAAGTAATGCCACCATCATAAATGAAGGCCATCATCATACATGTTTCAAACTAAAATAATTACAAACAAAAATAAGACAAACCGACTAAATGAAATCAAATAAACTTATGTGGATCATTATTTGATGTGAAATTTTCGATGAGCACAAACATATAAAATTTAAACTTGAATTTGATACTCATTAACTATCGAACAAATTTAGCATTTGATGCTCATTAAACAAATTATGAAAGAAATGATGGGCTTACTGTAAAGTAATGCATCAATCATCATAAACAAGTTTCTTGACAAAAACGAGAGACTCTAAAATGCACTATCAGTAATGATCGCAAACTCTTAACCAAAATAGTCTCAAGAACAAGCAGTAAAAAAGAATCTCATAGTGAATTGGATATCAAATTAAAAAAAAAGAAAAAAAAACGAAAAGATTGAAAAAAACTATAAAATTGGTAATAGTCTCACGAAATAAGGTCTAATTAAAACTAAAACTATATTAAAATTTTTTTTTTTGGAACATCCAATTATATGAATTAGTTCCAACATGATGAAAATTTTTAAATGACCCTTTGGCCTTCTCTATTTAATTCTCAAAGCACCTAAAGCAAGTGTTTAAGAAGTTATGCTCACATCAACTATAAATTTGTAGTTGACTGAATTAATAGCCCATTTTCTAAAAACATATCCATACAAATCATGTATGTTTTGTGTGAATGGCTGTGCAAATTCAATAGGCTCAAGCCTCATAAATAGATTGACAATATCTATAGGCGAGATAACCCTACAACAATCTCAAATTGACTCGTGCAATTAGACCTATTGACAAAAGAATTATATGCGAATTCAACCGTAAATAATATCAAATTCTACCCAAATAAATGAGCATTTTATATTACTACTTCAATTTGCCCATAAATTTCTATGTGATAAGAAATTGAAAATTTAAACAGTTTTTTATTTTTTTAAAAAACTAGAACTTTATTTTTTCAGATAAAACATTTATTTTAGGTAACTCAAACAATTTAACTACATTAAATTATTTTTGCAATATGAGATTCAATTTTATGGTAACTATGAATTAAGTTATTTAAAAAAAATAATTCACCAATACAAAAAAAATATATAATTTTTTCTTAAAGTTAATAGTAAACTTAATGCAAAATTCAAATTAATGTTCCTATGATTTATATGAAATTGGCAAAGGTACATACAACTAAGAGTGTAGACGATTCGAGTCGAGCTCAAATCAAGGCTAGCTCGAGCTTGAATTGTGCACTCAATGGCGGCTCAAACTTGAGCTCAAGCTCGAGTCGAGTTTGTAAGGCAAGCTTGAATAGGCTCATTGGAAAAACATGCGGGCTTGAGCTTGAGTTTATAGCTCATGCCAAAGTCAATGACAATTGCCTGTAAGAAAAGGCTGTGCAAGGTGAGTTGGAGAATGCAACAATGGGAGCGCAGGCAAAGCTCACTGGAAAACCCATCAATAGAACCTATGGAAGGACTTGGAAGTTTGATAGAGAAGACTACGTGGGATGAGCTGGAGAATGCGGTGCTCGGAGCAGCGGTGAAGCTCCATGAAGTTTGTGGTAGTGGGAGCTCACTGTAGCGCCCAATAACCCATCAAAATGACATATGATGGAGCTTGAAAGCTTGTTGAAGAAGCGGCAGCAGGTACCTAAAACATATTGCTAGAAACTTCTTTTCTCTAAAAGGCAACAGAGAAGATGGTATGCAGTGGAAACCGTGAGACATGATTAGGGTCAAGGTGGTTGAGCAATACACAACAAATTTGAGTCAAGCAAATTCAAGTAGCTCAATGAGCAATTGAGTCGTATTTGGTTAAGCCCGAGCTCGATTAATAAACGAGTAATAAGTTGACTTTGAGCTCACTCTTGTTACTCGACAAGCCTAACTCACGAGCTTGATTGTGAACCTTGTATAAAAAATGATCTTCATTTATTAGAATTAAATGAAAATATATCACTCAATAGAACATAATGTAGGAAAAAGATTCATGTAGCTGACCCCAATTAGTGGGATAAAGGCTTGTTGTTATTATTGTACTTTAGATTAGGGTCACTTGCTGGAAAATCGAAGCTGCTATTTAGAAGCATTGGTACCATTTGCCCCTGAAATTGAAACAACCTCAACAAAATTTGATAAACCAAACAATTCAAAAAAAAAAAATGACAAACCCTCATGAACATCATCATAAACCTTTTGAGAGCATGACATCCCATCGATAGCCAGACTTCACATGAGTCTTAAACACTCTGCCATAAAAGTTCATACATTTGAACTTAAATTAGATCTTATTCTAATAACTCAAAACAACTAGTTTAAGGGATTATCGACAGAAGGTCCACACCGTCACTTGGCCAGTTTCTTAGAACTGTGTCATCTTCAGGTATGACAATGTCTCCAACAATGTTTTTAGACTAAAATTGTTCCCTTTCTCACTTAAGGATAACGCCAAGATGTGGCTCTACTCCTTAGCACCAGAATCAATCACTATTTGAAAATATTTAGCCTAAAAATGTATGGCCCAATACTTTCCTCCGTTCTAGATTGTCAAACTCAGAAAAGACATCATATCCTTCACTCAAGATGGAGAGAATAGTTATGAAGTTCGAAAGAGATTCACAGAACTTCTTAGGGAGTGCCCACATCATATTTTACTTGACTGATTGATTATCCAAACAATTTATAATGGGTTAGTGGGAACTTTGAGTTTAATTATAGATGTTAAGGCTGCGAGTCTTTTAGGTCCAAATCATTTAAAAAAGTCTACTCAGTGATTGAGGAAATAGTCAAGAACGAATTTAAATGGTCACCTGAGAGAGTTACCCCTTCGAATATAGCTTGTGTGCATAAGACTGATATTCTGAATATCCCAGCATCACAAGTTGCTATCATTTCTAGGAAGTTGGACAATTCAGAGATAAATCCAGTAGAAGATCCCTATCCACCGAAAAAATGAATTATGGACTAGTAGAAGATCCCAACACTGCTGCTTTGGAAACCCTGGATGCCATAGAAAAGAATTTCAACTATCCCTATTCCAACACCTACAACTCAAGATGGAATAATCACCTAAATTTTAATTGGAACATTAATAAACTAAGTGTAAGGAACCAACAATAGGGGAGCGCCAAAGCTAATCCTGGATGAAATTGGAACAGCCATGGTAGTGACCGCTTTAGACAACCTTATCTAGTTGGAATCAATGAAGATCTCGATTTAGGGAAAATAAATTGTCATTGGAAATTGGAAGTAACACGGGAAACCAATTACAAAGCCAAGTTATAGCTATCAGGAACTTAGAGAATCAATTTGACAATAAGCTAACTTCTTAATCAATAGACCCTAAGGGACACTATCTACTATGTGAATCCTGAAGAAAAAAAAAAGCATCTGCCAGCCGTGAGACTAGGAAGTGGGTAGGAATTAGAAGACGCCCTTAAAAAGGAAAGTACTCTCGAAGCATTAGACCATGAACTTGGAACACCTACTGAGAATCCAACCAAAGACTTGGGAAACCCTGACTCACCTCTTAGGGAATCATTTCTTGCAACGGGTGGGATAAATACTGATTTACAAAAAGGAAAGTTAGCTTAAGAGAATTTTGGATAAAAAAAAAACACCATAAGGGATTATAATCTGAATCAACCTCCCACATACCCTCTGAAAGACTGCCATCGAATTGAGAGTGAAAAGTTGTAAAAAATCTTGAAAGCTGAGGATTTAGTGAAAGCTTCGGGGCAAACAAAATATTGAGCGATCAATCAAAGATTACTAAAATAAAAATTGAATCGTGAAGGATGGATGTTGGGTTTGAGCTGATCTTAGGTCACGCCGAGGACGTGGAGGCGTCCAAGCTTTACCGTGTATTTTGAGTATGTTTTTGTTTTGCATTTGTTTTTAAATTTGCTTCGAAATTTTTTTGAATTTGTTGGGTGTGTTTGGTTGCTTTGCTTAGCGTCATGTTGCTTTTGGTGAAATCCTTACCCGAGTTGATTATAATTATCACATTTGAACTTTTCATACGGGTGCTTTGATGTAAATTAATATTATTTTTTTGGATTATTATATGTCACACTTGTCGATCTTCATGTACTGTTGTTTTGTTGTGTGTGTTTCCTAATTTAAAATCTTTGTTATTGCATACTAGCGACACGTATGACACGTATAGGATAGAAAACAAATATATGGGAGAAAAGATATGCATGTATAATTGCCTAAAAATAATTGACATAACTAAGCAATAGATGTGATTTTAATATAGTGCCTCATAAGTGGGATTTTGGTATATTGATAAGGTTATGTAAAACTTTATAGGAGCTGTGAATATCCATCAAAGAAGAGGATTAGAATTATTGTCTTAATAATTTATTCATTCACTTTAATTATTTCTATCTGTAGCTTAACTGTCCCAATATCATTTATAGTGTAATGATAAATATAAGTAATTATTCGGGGATATTTTAAACCTTTTTTATTTTTCAACTTAACCAATTTAATTGAGTTTTGATTTTTTAATGGATTATAATTATTCAAATTAAGATTAAGAATTGATTAAGAATTATCAATTAAGAGTGACTTGATGTTCAAAATCATTTAAATATATGCTCAATTAGATACAATAATTCTCAATGGAATTGAAAAAAAGAATTAAGTAAAAAAAAACAAAAAAAGGAACTATTGAAATGTCTAAAAAAAAATTGTTGAGAAAGGCTTTAATCCAAAAATAAAAAACAAAAGAAGTGGTCAGTGGTATGAAAAGAAGCTTAAGGTTGAGCATGAAAATCTAAAATTGGTGTCTAGGTCCTTCCCTAATTAATAAGACTTAAAAAACCTTCTTAACAAAATTCTTAGATATTAAATTCAGAAAAAACTCGAGCAATTTTGGGGTTAGTTGACTTACTATTAATTGAATTAAAAATATCTCTGAGAAAAAGAAAATATTTTAATTACAATAGATTAGGTGCTTTAAGATCTGCTTAGGCTCAGATGAAGGCGGATTGAAGGAAGGCTAGAATAATAAAACTTAAAGAAAATCCAAATCTAAGATGGTATTCACACATGCTTTTCTATAAATTATAGGATCTTATTAAAAAACCAGAAATTTCCACATGAGAGCTGTGGAAATCATTCAAAAAAGTCTAAATTTAAGCTATCAGATTATTTGAGGGCAAGAAATAGATCAGATTTGAAAAATAAATGTGAATCAAATATGTGATATTTTTCAACTCTAGTTTTGTGAGTTATTTCATTATTATTATGATACTACACTTGTGAAAGATATATTATTTGTTTTGTAGTATATACAAGATATTACACAATTTGGAGAGTAAAAAGAGATGAAAAGAACGCAACATACCAAAAAAAAAAAATATAGCATAATGTGAAATTATTATACCAAAAAATATGGCATAATCATTATGAATAATTACATTACAAACCAAAGAGAGTGGCGTAATTACATCAGTTTGCGGGGTAATTATGCGCCTTGTGCCGTAATTACGTTGATTATGGGTGTAGGTACGTTGGTGTCTGTCCAGACTCCTCAATTTGATGAATTTGGCATGTTTGGAGGCAGTTTTGAAGCCTTAATCTATATAAGGAAATGTGTGAAAACCTATAATTCAGTTTTTTGCTTTGGGAACTTTGCCTTTATGGTGAAGGACACCTTGGGGCTCGAGAATTTCTCCTTAGGATTCACTTGAGAGATTTTTTCTGTTTTTCCTCTTTTCATGTTTTTCTATTTAGAGTTTGGAGAGGTTGTGAGGAGAAATTGAGTGCATTTGTATGTGGGAGAGCTATGTAAAGCTTGTATTGAAGGAAGAGGTTCACAGTGTATTAGAATGATCGATTGTCTTGGGTTTGAGTTTTTTGTACCTCTTAGTTTTTTTTTTTTTTTTAATGCCTGCAATAACAGTTTTCATGCTTTCTTTTCTCATGCATCGTAGTTAAACTTATATTTTCATACTTTTGTGATGTAAGAAATGTGATTTTCACATTATTTTATCATATGGTTTTCATTCTCTAAACGTTTTTTATGTAATTGGATTTTATGAGTTAATGTGTTAACTTTCCAACCTTAATTTACTTCTAATTAAACCTGATATAATGTTTAAAATCCCTTGTGATCTAAGACTCCAAACCGTCACCTATAAAAACAAATAGGTTAACACAAAATAGCCTAATAGAATAAACACTGGCAGCAGAAAATTATAACCTGAATAGGGACTAGATGATTCATGGGAAATGTTGCATGGTTAAACCCCCTTAACTATAACATGATTTTCATTGCTTCTTATGACCTAATATAGGCTAAGGATGACTTGTTCCAGATTGTCAACAATAATGTGAGATTTCATAGGAAAAACATCGAGAAATCACTAGACCGGCATTACATAAGTAGGAACCTTTTATCTCTAAAAAACTTCAATAATATTTAGTTTAATTTTTTGCCTTTTAGAATTTATAATTTTAACATATTCATTTGAAACTTCAAACTAGATTCAAAGGTTTAGTAATTAGAACTTCGTCTATTAGAAGAGTGAGATAAGTTTATGTTACGCTGGTGCCTAGCCTAAGAACAATTTTGTCTTTTGTATGCCAATAGACAATTTAGCGTTCTATTATTATTATTATTATTATTATTATTATTATTATTATTATTATTATTATTGGGTATAAATAAGCTATTATGTTTAGAGTTAGGTTTATATAGAAGATTAGGCTGTGAGTCTTAGTTTTACTACCTCTCGAATTGTGGGAATTGGAAGAGATCGCCAACCTCTTAAATTGTATAGGTGTTTTTATCTTTTATATTCTAGTGAGTTATTAGTGTTGTATTTCTTTGATTGGTATTCCGGAAATAAAGTTTGTTTGCCCTAATTTATGTGGAAAAACATGTCATTTTAACAACGAATCCTATCAATTTCCTCGTGGGATTGACCAATTGTTTCAGAATAATTTTGGGCATCAATGTCCCATGTTATGTCAAATTTGAACAAAAGCATAAGCATTTTACAAGCCAATAATAAATAATGTAGAAGAAATAAAAGCAAGGGACAATTTTAAAAGCAAGAAACTCAAGCAACACACCAATATAAGAAGATGACCTCCCCCAAATTAGGTAGTCACGCTTGTATGCACTTGACGAAATCACACATTCATGTTACACAACACAAGATTAAATTTGGAAGAAGAAATTATAATTTAATCCAAATGCTCATCAATTGCATACTTCATAAGATCTATTTATAAACCCCTCATCCCTGAGGTAGTACATAGAGTTGGCACAAAGTCATCCCAATCTAAATCCAAATAAACTTCGAGTTCACAATTCAACCTTATCCAAAAATCAAGAATTTGAAACATCCACAAAGACTCCTCGAATAGAAATCTTGGGCAAAGTCATTATAAAAAATGCTATTAGTAATCTCATCAACGAGAGCAATAATAAGCAGTGCCTTTCGTTAGGAAATCAACAAAAGATAAGAATCACAAATGAAGCCTATAAAAGATGTGTGCCCGTAGGAATAGTGTCCAATTGCTATAATGGCAGAAAGATCTAACACAGGAAATAATTCTGCATCAATTGTCTTAACCCTCTCACAGAAACGAGAATGCCAACATCAATGAAAGATATTTCACTACAACAATAAGAAATATTTGATGATAGCGCTTGATGAAATTATAAATTAAAATTTTATCAGCATCAGAAAAAAAAAGTTCAACATTATACACAAAAAAATGCTGATATCATAATGCAGTCGAATCAACATATGTTCTTTATTGTCCTGAAGATATTCATCAAACATGACCTATCTTGATGAGAAGATAAAAATGTTTTAAATCAAGAAATGAGGCTAAAAAAAACTGGAAAACAAAAGTAATACACAAAAAACATTGTTTCTTTATTAATATAACAGAACTGTCTATTTCATCGCAAGATTGTTACCATAAAGGTAATGCAAGGGGCATCAAAGGAAAACATTCACGATAAAGCCAAGGCACTAGTTGAATGGTATGCTATTTAAGGTTATGATAATGATATATGCCTTTTAATGATTTTTTGGGTAACACATTGCTGCAAAATACATGGCAAAAAAGGTTAATTTTACAACATAGACCTGGTTATTTCCTTCAAGCATATTGACATAAATGCATCCAATTTTATAACAAAAACCAAAAGCATTTATTTGGTATTAAACGTGCAGAGCATCAGTGCAAATACGTGGGGCACATCAATTAATCTTAAATAATAAAGTTCATTTCATGATTATCATAATGCGGCATACCTGTGGCACCCAAAGGATGCCCAAAAGCAATGGCACCTCCATTGACATTGACTTTTGCGGGGTCCAGTTCAAGCTTCTTACAAGAGTACACAAATTGAGAAGCAAAAGCCTAAACATAATGAGCTAATTTAGATATGCATTGCACACTTGAGCCCACCCGAGAATAAAAAAAGTTGAAGTGATCGAAGGAAAAAAAATGAACAAAGAATGACCTCGTTTATTTCAAAAAGATCTATATCACCAATTTCAAGACCAGCAGATTTTACAGCAGCAGGGATTGCAACAGCGGGACCAATACCCATTATTGCTGGGTCTACTCCAACAGCAGCAAAACTCCTACAAGATTTAAAAGACCAATGACAAGAATGAGGCTAAGATAGCTATGCAATGCAATCAAAAGAGAGGCTAAGTTAGTACTGAGCATTCGCAAGTTTTAAAATAGCAATCAATGAATAAACAGGCATTTACATACATAATACCCAATTCCTATGTATTTACATATCCAACTAAATTTTAATTTTTGTCCTATACCACCAAAATCTTTCACATCACATAAAAATGCAACCATTATAACTTTTAAAATGTGAAATATATAGGAATTGAGTGGTAAGAATGTAAATCTTCATGAATAAATCATGTTCAAGAATAGTTCAAGAACTAGCAAGTTACTGCACATGGGACAAAAGGAAGGGACCAAGAAGGACATGCAAGACCAAAAATGTGGAAAAAATAATTTCTATATAAACATACCTAAACACTCCAAGAATTGGGAACCCTCTTCGAACAGCAACATCCTTTCTCATCAAAAGGACAGCTCCGGCACCATCACTAACTTGACTTGAATTGCCTAAATGCACGCATAAGTTTGCAAGACTAAATAAAAGAAAAGAAAACATGAAATATTGTAACATACACAGGAGGAACTTATTCGATACCAGCGGTTGTGCTTCCATCTTTCTTAAAGGCTGGTTTAAGTTTTGCCAGACCTGAGACTGATGTATCTGGTCGTATACCATCATCTACGGATATTGTAACTTGTTTTTCATGTCCACTTTTTGGATCAATGATCTATATGAAATAAAGATTAAACTTAAAAATAATTAAAAAATATTGAACTAAAAACATTCCAAAACTGTTTCAATTCACAATCCCTGCTCTGCCTCTAACTATTCAATAATGAAAGATACTTCTGCTTTGACGCTGTTTTATTAATATGCAGAGATTGCCAAAATAGAACTGTCTTCCACGAGTTAAAGGTGACACTGACAATTCAAGAGCTTAGACTGATGGGATTGCACACTAAATCATCACTCAAGGAATTCTAATTGTTTTTTCCGCCTAACAACTCCAGCAGGAATTTTGCAAACGCTAAACATAAGCATTTAGATATAAAAAAAGTAACAATCTAACGTTTACAAAATTTTAAACAATCGTTGCTTGCTCAGAAGTAATAAATCATGATTGAATTAGTCGCACCTTTGTTGTCACAGGAATGATTTCATCTTTAAATTTACCCGTGGCTGTTGCTGCAGCTGCCTTCTTATGAGACTCAACCTGAACAAAGCTAACAAACATCAGCAGGTATTTCAATAAGCAGAAAATCAAGAGAACAGGCTATCTATAGAGTTAAAACTTACAGCAGCTTGATCTTGCTCCTGCCGAGTCACACCGAACCTCTGTGCAACATTTTCAGATGTAATTCCCATTGGAAGAAGGCAATCCTGAGCTTGCTGGAATGCTTGTGCCTGAAACATTGTACAAACACTACTTTTAGAGAAATAAAAAGAATAAATAGGTGAAAGAAAATTCAATCAAAGACTTAGTAGAACACATACTTTCGGGTTTATAGAACCATCCCAGCCTGTTGCATTAACAGTCATAGACTCCAAACCAGCACCAATTCCTTCACGTGCAAATTAGATTACCGCATTATGAGTTAAACACAAAATAAATTAATAAAACAGAATAAATATGAAAACCTCACAGGGACCAACCAATCTTACCAATGTCATAAAAACCAGCCTTAATAGCAGCAGCAACATCAGCAACTGCTTGTAGACCAGATGAACACTGCCGGTTAACTGTTCGTAAGGGAACAGTATCTGCATGTTGAAGAACTCTAAGACATCAGATGAAAGGTAAATATATGATTGGTAGTTTTAGTATGTGGTCAGGATTCAGAGAGGGGGAGAGGGTGTTTGTAATAGATGTGCAGCAGGTTGCACAATAAACGGGTACAGAGATGAAGTACCAGGAAATCCAGCATAGAATGCAGCCATCCTGCATTCAATGGCTCTTTGAGAGCCAGGAGCTAGGACCGTTCCAACCACAATATCCCCAACCTCATTTGGATTCAAGTTTGTTTTCTCTAATATTCCCTGCAAATGACGTCAAAAAAGTAAAGAAAAATTCATAAATAATTCAAAAATCAGCAACAGAATTGATTATTTCATGATGAACTGAAGGCCGAAAGATCTTATAATTAGGCTAATATGAAAATCATATAAACTAGCTCTGAGTTTATGAAACTATAAACCTTGAGTACAGTGGCGAGCAAGTCCTCAGGATGTGTATCTTTAAAACCACCCCGCTTAGATTTGCATATCGGAGTGCGATAAGCCCTATATAAAACAAAAAGTTATTAGAGAATATAAAAGCCTGTACTCCAAAAATAACCAATTCGAAGAAAAATGAAATTTTAAATAATGAATGACTGGAAAAAGCCCAATTGCTATGAAGTAAGAAAACTCTGACCCTAATAGTGAAAACCATGACAAGACAGAACCAAGCAGAAGATTTACATTTATTCTTTAACAGCAGGGTGAGGAGCAGGTTTTACCATCAAATATTATGATCTCAAAACATTTTGGAAACACTAAACTTCAAGAGAGATAAACAGAAATCCATTGTGTTGGTAAATGGGCCTGAGGTAAATAAAGGATTGGAAGCAAAATTTTGCTCGAACTCAAAAGGGAGTTCTGATACGTTGGCAAATAAATAAATGATAGGTGAGGATGAAACATGTAATATCCAAGATACAAGACGGAGCATGATGCTTATCAGTTAAAGGCCCTTTTGTACCTTGGTTGATTTAAGGATGGAAATAAAGCTATACCATCTTTAAGATCTCTATCAGACCACTCATGCCCCTACTGATTATAAATGAACTGAAAGAGGAACACTGAAACATCATTGACGTTGATGGATACTTCAATCGTATGGCTAAGTAGATGCCAATGGCTCTAAAGCCAACATTAATGATGATCTAATCAAATGTCCATATTTACTTCAGGAGTCCTAAGTTTGGGTATAGATGAGGCATGCTTCATGAAGCGTAATTGATGAAACAACAAATCTTTATGTGATCAGATAGTGTGGGAGCTAAAACAACCAATTTCTTACTTAAATCTTATTTTCCCTTTTAATGACCAATACAAGAATATTTGCATGGGATGGAGGTTTCTATACATGGCTCATTCCTCTGACAGGCGTTTGAACAAACAAACTTGGATCAATCCAACACCAAGCAAGAGTTGAAAACTAATTTAAATCCCTTATATATTTCAGCAGTTATACTTAACTCTCGTGCAATCAAAATTAATTTCAAGTACCAATCCAAGCCAATAGCATCATAGGCTGAAATACAGATTGGATGAATTGTTTGTATTCAAATCAAGATGGTCAAGACCCACACAGGTCCCACGTGCATTGTCTAGGCTTTTAGGCAATAGCGGGAAACCACCTCTAGAACACACTGTTGCTTGAACCACCTTTTAAAAATGAGTTCGCAAAATCACCTCCTAACAAGCACTAAAAGGCAGTTTGGTGAGATTTAAAGCGAAAATCCCCTCAAATTTCAAAGCCTAAAGAACTGTGAACCTGCTTTTATTATGCATTTCTAAGTATTTGGAGATCAAAAAGTGCACAAATACAAGAGTTTATCGTTTCAGCCCTTAACCTTCTTTACTCATGCTTGGGATGCTTAAAAGCAAAAGCTGCAAGTTCTGGTCTCTATCCTCCTTGCTTGCTTCCAAACAAGTAATATTTTCATTCCTTACCCTCCATGCTACCTTGTGACCTCTTGGCAAGTGGCATAGCACTCAAAGGAAAAATTCATCCATTGTCTTCTTAGCTCCCCCATATAGATACTTGGAATGTAACAATGCCATGAAAGGAACACGTTTGAAGCCCTTGCCCTCCTTGCTCACATTTGAAAAAGGTGATGTGTTTAAAGGTAAGAGTTCAAGACTTTAGCCTCTGCATTGCTGACATGCAATTGGGAAATGGCTGTGTGCCAAAGACAAAGTGAAAGGGAGATGACTGATAAACATTGGTAGGACTCTGATACAAAAATTTTGCAAATGTACATTATAAATTATTTTTAGATAAAGCGAAACGTCCTTTCCATGAACTTCTATTCTCTTTAGAGTAAACTTTACCTAAAAATGGGATGCTCCTCTGGCAAGCACAAAAAGATGGAACCCAATGCAATTTGTTTGAAGGGGCATGATATAATGGTTTTACGTAGATTTCTTGCTAATTTCTGGAATAAATGATTAATATTATTGGTGCAATCTTTCAATAAGCGGTGATAAAGAACATCTGTGCCCCTACTAGACTAGAGAAGAAGGATAACGCAATATCATCCAAGTGAAGACCTAATATTTCATTCTCAAACAAGGTGAAAGTAAGCCACTAACCTCTTGTCAAATGCCTCTCCATTTATGAATGCCATTGGTCAAAAAGATATGTTTCCTATTGACATTATCGCCTGAAGAGATTTCAAATTTTTATTAAGTATAGCCTAGAGTAATTACCTTACAAAGCAAGCATAATGGGCATAGTAACTTCTTAAAAAGAGAATCAAATGAAGTCGGCGATTTGTGTGTTTTGCCAACCATGTAAGTTCATTTATGCTATGAACAAAAGAGATTATTTACAAGGACAATAAGTGTTTCATATTTGCACACAAGAGAAGAATAAACATTGGCAAAACTTATCCAATTTATTGAGATTAATTGGGGAGTTTTGAGGCAAATTGAAAAAAAAAAAAACCTTAGAAGTGTGATTAATCCTTCTTTCACAGCGTTTGATCAAATCAAAACCTGTACAAATGATTGATCAATCCTAATGTATTAAGAATTATATCAAATTCTTAGGTGTATTTTTGGAATTCGCTCTTATCCCCAGTTTAAATTTATGGGGGGGTCATCCAGAGTCACTTCAATGATCATGAACAAAAGCAAACAGACATACAATAAGTAGAAGAGTTGATGGCTTCTTTATTAGGCGTGATTGTTTCTCTTAAAAGAAGGCATTAGGCAAGTTCCCATGGAAGAAATAAAAAAAATCAGTAAGTCATTTATTTTAGCAAAAAAATTATAGGAAAGGGAGATAATCAAGAGCTAAAATTTTCTCTTGTGAAGGATTGTCAAATTCTTTTTTATAATTTCATGGAACCTTGGATGAGGCGACAATTCTCATTTTTCTCTCCTCTATTGGTTCCTCCATTCAGTCTCCTACCTTTCAACTTTCAAAGAGGATGACTCGATATATATATATTTGATACTCACTTTTAACTCCTCCCAATTTGATGAAATCATCACTCTCCAACCATTTATTAATCCGAGAAAAAAATTTGATATACATTTGAGACATCTTTTATTGTGTGCTCCATATATAAGATAGTGCATTAATTGTGCCTCCTCACCATATGGATGTAAATCATCCTTGCATAAAACACACAACTTGTAATGTTCTTATCAATGTGATTTTTTTTTTTCATATTGTTTAGTGTTAGATTTGTTTTGGGTTAATATTATTACTCTCTCAGGTGTTCTCTTGAAAGTTTGTTTTAAACCTTTTTGCTATTTAACACAATTCTCAACCATCCTAATGTAACTTCATCCATCTAATTTCTATCAGTATGAACATCCGCCTCAAAAACCAATAAGTAAAATCCTATCTTAAAATTCAAATTTTCAATCACATCAATTCAAGGCCTTCCCTCCAAATATCCACTCACATTATTATGTAAAAAAATGGTGTAGCTTAACTTGCTGGCCAAATATAGACCCACAAATACAAATCTAATTGTCTGATTCAAAATTTCATTCCAGTCAATTTAGAGTTTTCTCATCGTGAAAATTCATTCACAATGGCCCAATATAAACAACAAAAATGATGCAAGTCAACTTTTTGGCAAAATATATAGACTTCATACATGCTGTAGCTCAACTTTCTCACTAAAATCCACTAAGGATCAAAATGTCTTCAATTGAGTACCACTTTAGTCCGCAATAAGAAGGATGACATGGCTCACCTTTCCATCATCACAAAGTTATTATATCAAAAAAAGGTAAAGGTAAAGGTTCAATTTTTTTTTTCTCACAACCAAAATCAGCTTAATTGATTTCAATCCTTTATCTTTCCCTCAAGCTTGCTTCTAAAATCACACATTGGAGTGGTGCAAAAAGGAATCATTCTTCGAGGTGAATGAAATGAGCTCGACTTAATGATGAGTGCTTTTAGAAATATAATTTGGTCCAGAACCTTCTTGCCAAACAACTTCCTCCTCAAAAATTTGGGCTATAATTTGTAGCTAGAGTAATCAAGCAAATAGAATAATGAAGTATTTGAATAAAAAAATACATCAAACTATCATTAATGACAAATTCAGCTTTGAAAACAAAGCAGAGAAATCATATATTCGAGCCGCTTCAAATTTAAATCAAACAATCAGTATCCTAATTTTTGTTAAACTTTGACCATAAATAACATAACCCAAAATACTTTTCCGAATGTTCACACAATTTTAAATAATTTCTCAGAAAACTTTTGGTCATTTCCAAGGAAATTTTATCAAAAACATAGTTTGATATATCTAGGAAAGGTTTGAATCTCGAAACACCAGTGACAAACTCACAACTCAAAATTGATAGGTAATTTCTCATTTAAGACCCATATCTTTTCTATTTACTAAATTAACACTCAAACTACCTTCATTTTGAATACTACCATGACGCATGTCTTTTCTATTTACTAAATTAACACTCAAACTACCTTCATTTTGAATACTACCATCCACATCCTAAAAATCACAAAAAAAATCGACTTGCTCATTCAAATTCTCAATGAAAAGCACAATTACACATGTTTGATGGTTCATTTAAAAAACATAAATATTACTTTGTAACTAGGAAGATTTCAATAGCATGTGCATAAATATGCCAAAAAATTACATTGAATCAAATCAAACTACACATAAAAAGTTCAATAAAAATATCAAGCTTTTAACTCCACATAGTTTTGCATTTAAAACAAAATGCGAATTCCTACAAGCTGGAGTCCTAAAAATTCCATTTAATCTAACAAAAAATTTGATGTTGTAAATGAATCTCAAAGCATTTTATAACTAAACTGATACGCACTGGAATCAAATCAGCAAACAAATGACATGAAAAAAGTGAGAAAACCCAAATTTGAGCTAAGTTTGAATAAATATTGGGGAGTAATCATTAATGCTAATTAGCTAAAGTTTGCTCTATGTTATATTTTTTTGCATTTTTTTCATTGGGTGTCTTGTTCCTAGCAGCATTTAGGGTTTTTGGAAAGACGGTCTACCTCTAGAATTGTATATCAACCTTTTATCGTGTTGTTTTGCTTGAAAACTTTTATCCTGTTGTTTTGCTTGAAAATCAGTAAAATTAGCCCTAATTTGGGTTCACCACTGCCTCTGTAAGGCGCTTAAAATTGACCCCTGGACGAGCACCCACATTCCTCTAATTTGGTGCCTCTCTATGAAATGATGATGTTTGGGCCATCAGTGTCATGATCGTTGAGATAATCTTGTGGAATCTTTCAATGGTGTTGTTTTGCTGGTCATCTTCATATGTTTCATGACTTCCACCATTTGAGCGAGCTCCATCGTCTCCCTCAATTTTTTTGGTCTCAATGGTCAAAGTATTGCCCGTATATCGAATTTTAGGCCCTTTATGAAATTCTCCTCAAATCTTGTTTCATAAATTCCCCTCATCAAAACTTTCTAACCCCCCTCCAGAGTCCTAGGAGGGGATTCTTGATGGTAGTGCTTCTCTCCTCAAGTTTTTATCGTTGGATTTCTTTCTCTTTTGATTTTGCAAAGAATTCTGCAGTCAACCCTTGGTTAGGGTTTATAAATGGAGTAGTCGGCCAGGTTTTGGATTGCATCTCGATAAGCCTCCTCAACACCAGCTCCATGCCCTCAAATCGGCCCTAAAATCTTTTTTTAATGAAAGAAAATTTTCTTTCTATGATTGAGAACCTTTTCTCCATCTCGGATTTCAGTTGCCCTACTTCTCCTTTCAATCTCTCTTCCAAATCATCAATTTTTCTTTCTGTCATCACCTCAAGATCGCGCTCTAGTGCCAATTTGATTCACACCAGAACCAAAATCAACAAAAAAATGTCACAAAATAAATGAGAAAATCCAAATTATGGCAAATTTTACTAATTACAAGGTTAATCTACAATTCAAAAGGAAGATCATCACTCCGCAAATCCTAGATGCCACATGGAACAAGACTCCCGAGAAAAAAATACAGGAAAACATAGCATAAAACAAACTCTGATTACCTAATAAATACTCCCAAAGATATATTTAAAATTTTTCCCAAAACCTCCCTTACTTCCCACTCCTCGTGTAATTGATAGGCGGCTTCGCGAGTCCCACACAAGGCTTGGTTGCCCGCTAGTTTGGCTAAGCCGGCCAAGGCTAGACCGGTCCAAGGAGGACCAACGTATAATGAACCTTTTTTGCTAAAAGAATCAACTCAATTTCATACAAACCCAAAGAACTAAAAACTCTCGACATGTCTTGTTTGTTGAAATGAATTCCTAGGTGCCAAAACTATTATGTAAAGGTTTGACAAGACATAGTGGCCAAACCTAGTCATTGGGCCAACTCCAACATCACACAGGTGATGGTATTACATCGATGCCCTTTAATCGCATCAATGCGAGTTTGTAATTTTGCAAACCAATAATGAAATTTTTAACTTAGTAAAGGTATCCTAACCTCTAGAGGCCTTCATTTTAGAAATTGTTCATCAAGAATGCCTCTCCACAAAAGATGAACATGCCCTAGTAAGAATTACAAGGCATCGTCACCATTTATTGATCCCGAAATCAAATCTGACAAATAATCTCAGAACTACTATCATCAATCTGCTTGTTGGATCTTTCATTTATCCCCATCAATGCACAATGATATAAAAATCTACTAAGTGGTATGTTAAAATCATAGATTAACAAATCATCAACAATGATCATTGTCAAAACACTACAGTCATACCCAGTAGGGATGCCAATTCAGGTTGATGGGTCAGTTCGAGTATGTCATAAGATAAACCAACCTGAATCTGTGTGACTCGAACCTAACCCATTTATCATATTGGTCAAAATATTTTATCCAAATCCAATTTTTACTCAAGCATGCCTAAGCTTAACTCATCTAACATGTTTATTACACATATCATGCATTTTTTTTGGACCAACATGATCAATGACCCATGTAACCCAACTAAAATAGCCCAGAGCCGAATAGTAATCACTAATCAAGTCAAATTCAAGTTGATTTCAAAACCCGACCTGAATTATAAATGAGTTTGTAATTAGACTCAACCTGAATAATAATCGGGTTAACTCAAACACAAACTTTTTGAATCCGGTAATAGAACCGGTTCATTTATTGACACCACTAGTATTAAAATCAACCACCCAAGTTAGTCGTAGCTTAGGCTAGCTGTCTAGATCAACCCAATGATAACATTTCTTAGTTGCATTTTGATTATGAAAGAACACAATCTCATTAACTATAGAAAACCACAAGGAATATTTGAACAAAATCAAAATTTTCTTCTAAAAAAAATATAGAAATCTCCACACTTACCTCATTTGGAAAGAAATTTTCAAGTTCAAAAGGTCACCTAAATCCTCTAAGAAATACTATGAACCATCGTCAAAGAATCAAAACTTGCACCACAATCTTTGATTGCGCACATGAAGGCTTCTGCTACAACATTGCTTGCATTGCAATTCTTTTCTCATCAAGACAGCGTCATAACTCACTTAAATTGCATTTGCAAAGTTATGACATAGGTTATATTATATAATTTTTTTTATATTAAAAAAGAAGACAATTGATAAAGACCTTTATCAAAACCTTCACATTAACCACTATGTATCAAGATTTGTGTTACAACCATGGTTACATTGCAACTTCATAATGCCAACTTTCTCCCAAACTACAATACCCCGCATCACTGCAACCATCTTCAACAGTTACCCATCACAACCTCACTTTCATTGCAACCCTTCTCCTCAAGATTTGCACTGCAAACATCTCATGAAAGACTTTACATCACAAATTTGCTTGTGCCATAGAGATCTTATTCAAGGGCTGTATTATAATCATTTCCTTCATTCATAAAAATTATCTTCCACAAGAATTGCATCAAAGCTACCTTTAATTACATAGCAACTCCAACTTTTGCATACTCCTACAACATTTACAAACAATGTGTGTTGCGACCAAAATTGGTCTTCCAAGTCACATTTTTTCATTACACAATAGGCATGTTTGAACATTCCTCAAATCTCATTTCAACCACCCTAGTCAAATTTTTTTTACTTATTCAACCAACAAAAATCCTTAAGTTTTTCCCCTCCGAGAATAGTCTACATAAATATTTTTGTTTCATATTTTTTCTTTAATAGAAAATTTGAGAAAAATTCAATGCAATTGAGAAAACCCCTCACTCTATCAGCCCAATTTCTACAATACAACATTTTATAGAAATTAAAATGATTAAACATATAAATGTTTTTTACATTAAAAACCGAACAAAGAGATAAATCAATAATTCTTCCCCCAAAATTAAGTGTGCTCTTTCTTTTTAGAAAGGCATTTTCTTGAACACCAATAGCACCACCATTATTTTGCTTCTTAAGCCCAAAATAATCATCCATACATCAGCCAACAGCCAAAAACATTAAAAAATAAATAACTTCCCTGTGCTTAAATCAATATATACTAAATACTTACGCAACAACCACAACGTCATCACCAAATGAAGCGTTCCTGTGGTACGCCGCACTATCCCCAGCAGCGCAAACCGATGCCTGGGCAAAAAAAGAAAAAAGAAAAAAATGAACATGCTGCTACAACAGCAAGTAAAATAATTTCAAACAAAGATTATTAACAAAAGAAAAGCTCCAACGACTAAATAAAACTTTCAGCAACCCCTGTTCCCTAACGGCGAATAAGGAAAACCTTCAAAGGTTCAAATAAGAGAAAGGAAAAAAAAAAACAATCAAAAGCCTAAATTATAGAAATCCTTAGCTACAATCGACTAAGCATCCCGCAGCCAAGAAAAAGATCTCTCTCGGTGCTCACCGAAAGCAAGGAAGATCCGTTCGAAGAAGATGGCTGAAGATGCTGGAGAAGAATCCTCTGCCTCTCGATCGCCTTCTCCATCTCTCCTCTCTTTCGCAAAAGAAATTCTATATTCTAATTTGCGCGAGAAGATGACGGTGAAATGGGAGCGAAGACTTCTTCTATCTATACACGAAGGCGGCGACGGGGGAAGCGCGGTGGCGATCCAGTAGGGGATCTCATGCAACGCGCGTTTATTGAAAGCGTACAGACAGTATAATTAATCGACACGTGTTATAAATCAACGGTCTATATTTTGTTAGAGCTTTCCTGCGCCGCAGTTGGTCCATCCGATTAGCAATGCTCTCATTGACTTGCCGTCTGAACTTTAAAAATCCCGTTAGGCGGCCTTCGACTATTTCTGGGAACTCGAACCGCAAGATAAGTAAGAAAAAAATAATTTCTCAAAATAAATATAGCGGCAGTTACATACTAATTTGCAAATATCAACCTTTCGTTGGTTCGTAGAGGTGTAAACGAATCGAACACGAATGAATAGAGTTTGTGTTTGTATTTGATTCGTTTAAATTTTAGTTTTTTGAAAATAAACTTGTGTTCAAAATTGTTCGTGAAGTCATTGTTCGTGTTCGTTTCTTCAGGAACGCTCCGAACATGAGCTGTTTGTGACCGACGAGTCAGTCTAACATCCCTAATATTAATATATATGAATAATATATTATATTAATTATATAACTTATATATATAAATAATATATTATATTAATTATATAACTTATATTATATAAATATATAACATCTATATTAAGTATATTACTAATATAGTATATTAATATATTATTTTTTATTAACTTATTATATATTATAAATTATAAAATTTAATTTTTTAAAATAACATAAATTTTTTATATATAATTATTTTAAATTATTTTATATTTGGAACAATAACGATTCGAACACGAACGAATCCATCAATGTTCGTGTTTGGTTCTTTAAACTAACCGAAAGAAAAAAAATTTGTTCACCTTCATCTCGTTTACTTATCGAACGAATCGAACACGAACTCGTCAACAAACCGAATATGAACTGTTCGCGAACAACGAGCTTTTTTTACAGCCCTAGTGGTCTATACGTAATTATCCAATAAATATGATTTATAAATAATTAATATTGTTTTAATTTTAAAAGAAATTTACACATTTGTTGTTTATCTTATATTTTTTATCAGCATATCTTATACATGCTCAGTTCTACTAATTGCAAGAAAATATATAAATATATACTTGGCACAATTAAAATGTAGCGGAAGGGTTGACATGTTCTTGTTGTTGAAAGGATATCCCCAAAATCATGAATTCAAGTCATGGACTTTGCAACTTATAACTCATTATTGTCCAAAAATTAAAAATTCAAAATTGTGCTAATTTCCTACAAAACAACGTTTAGTATATTGCATATTGGACGTGTGATAATAATAGTTAGGAAGATTACATACATATCTTTTAATTCTTATGTATTTATATTTCTAAATGCCTAAATTTTAATTTTTACACTTATGCCACTTTAACTAGCATGAAAAAGTATATTCATTTTTTAAAAATTTAAAATAGTAATATTTTTTATGTGATGTGAAAGGTTTGAGTGATGTAAGTGTAAAAAATTGAAGTTTAAGTGTTGTATAGATAAGAAAATAAGAATTGGTTGGTATGTATGTAAATACCCTTACTGTTTATTTTGGATGGGAGATTATACTAAGTACTAATTCATTCGTGATAGAACATTTGCGGCGGTAGAGTAATGGATTATTGTGGTAGCATTGCACAAGGATTTAGCACACACTCAAAAATGAGAAAACAACTAGTAGTGATACCAGAAATTTTTATGTGAAAAACTTTTAAAGGAAAAAATCACGGGGTTTGACCAAGCTGAACAGTTCTACTATAAAATGATGATTACAGTTATAACCTAATGTCCCACAGATGATAAAGGGTTATAAAGTCTCTCAAGTTACAATGGTGACATGTGTATGAACTTGTTAAAAAGAACAGACAGCGACCAATAACGATCAACAACAACCGACAAGTGTTGGTCAACGGCAGTCGGTGGTGGTAGAAGAGGATCATCGGTGGTCGACGACGGTCGGCAGTGGTCGACAGCTGTCGGCTGTGGTCGACGGCTGTCTGTGGTGGTCGACAACTGCAGGAGTGATACTGAACTTTAGCTCCTTCTCAAACCTTCAAGATCTTCCTCAAGTCTCAAACTATCCTCCCCCTTAATGAGAAGGGCGGGGCTTTATTTATAGAGTGTTGGGTGAAATTAATGTTGGAATATAAACCACTTTGATCGAACGGTTCAGGGAGTTTCCCTCAATTGGATTGTTGTTGATGAACATTTGAGGACCTTAACAATCTCATAATTAAGAGACCTTAACAATCCAGTATCTTAATTTTATATTTTATATTGATGTATAGAATTATGACTGGGCATGTATATGCGGAGTCCAACATCCTTTTTTTCTTTTCTGGGATATGTTGCCGACCCAGCAACATCAGCCTGTTATTATTTTAATATGGCTTGTTTGGCTTTTTGCATAATGTTGCATGACTGCACTTGCATGTGTTTTCCTTGTTTCTTTCTGTGGTTTATCTGAGACTTCACGATGTAACATAGGCTCATTAAGACCCTAAAATTTTAATTATTTCTATCTTAAAAATCCTAAATAAAATATTCAAGATAATTAAAATTTAGGATTAAAATATTCATGATTTAAAAAATTTCACGTTTACTTTCTTGCATTTATTAATAGGGCCTCCACAATACTTAATGACTGCTCTAGATAACTGCATCATATTTGCATGTCCCGAGGAGGAGTCCTCATGCTTCTCCAACCTGACTGACCCAACATACTTTTTTTATAGGTGGTTGTCTAGTGCGCCTAGCGTGTTAGAAGGCTCCCCTACCCAAACGAGGTATAAGTCCTTTCATTTGGAGCATTTCTAGCTTTGTAGTTGAACCTCCACTTTTTTTTCTTCTTGAGGCATCATTGTCACTTTGGCAGGTATAAGTCTCATCTCTTTGAGCTCCAGCTTATAGTCATAGGATAAAGCTTCCTTCCTTTGACCTTAGGGCTACTGAGGTTCCTATGGATGACGCAACTCACGGATTGCTGACTAGGATCCTCAAGACATGTTAGGTTGACTACCTTCACGAACAGGTAGACTTAGGGTCATAGTAGCTGTGGATGACAGGTCTGTAGTACTCAGACCCAGTTACCTCTACCTTCTAGGATTACTCTACCTTTCTTTTGTTGATCCCCTTTGAGCCCTATCGCTCCTTTGACCTCGTCGATATCATTTGGACGACCCAATGTCGATGAGCTGCCACCCATTTGGGATACGACGATTTGTCCTCTGCCCTTTAGCCCGGACGTGTTGGGATATCCCCGTCAAGATGATTTAGGTTATTCTGTAGGCCTCGTGTGTCGATGAGCCGCTGCCTATTTCTGGATGTGAGAGACTCACTCTCTGCCCGATGACTTAGCACGAGCTTTGAAGCATCGGGACTGTTCTCACACGGAATAACCTCCCTTTGATTGCTTATACCCCAGGTTCACAATAATCCAAGCGAAACTCCTTTTATCGAGAGTATTCTTGGGTACCCCCTAAGATGTAATTAACCAAGTGGGATACGTCCCCTTGGGAGTGCTATTAACCCCAGAGCAGACAACTACACCCGACTCTCTTGTTTGGGCAGACACTCTTAAATTATCCTTGTGAGGTTTACCGCACATAGGCTCTCCACATTTTGTGTTTTCTCTTGTTTGTCGCTTTGCGTATGTCCCTTTTTATTCGGTTCCTCTCCTCTTCGAATCACTAATTTGATTGGGAATGGAGATTTATTTGAATTGGGGAAGTATACGACGATCGACAAGCTAACGACTCCTTTTAAAATAAAAGAGAGAAAAACAAACGAAAACAATAGCTGAGTGTGGAGGAAGCAAAAAGGGACAAAAACTCACAGTACATCCGTATATATATAGATATAAGGATGAAGTATGACAAGGAAAAATTTATCTTTTTTTATAAAAGGAAGAAAAAGTGGTGTACATCACACAAAACCTTCAGGACTAACTAGGAAAGGAAAAACCTATCCAAATGATTTATCAATGCTTCACCTTAGATAAACAATCGGTGAGAAAACCTCTTATACATAAAATTCACCACCCAACTTGAAAAAGTTGTGTTGATTATCCCTCGATTGAGCGACAAGACTTTCTCCGACAACTGATAGCTTTGAACATATGTGTGCATTCTTCCCTTAAATAACAAGCATCTCCTCCCCGGAAGAGAGAAAATTCCTCACGCAAAGCAACAACCTCTTTCTCCACCCAATCAATCATCTCATGGACTTCGACAACTCCTTCCTCACCATCTCCCTGAGGGGATCCCATAAAACAAAGGAAGCACTCCTCAATCTCAGCAAGACAATGCATTATGACGTCAGAAGACACGACACCCTTTGAATACTTCCTCTTCTCTCACTGCACCAGAAGAAACTTGACAACCCACACCTTTGCCCCCACTAAGAGATACGTTCTCCTCGATCACTTGCTCCACAACACCCAGCTCCACAAAACTTTACTCCGAAGCGCCCTGCTTCGCAGCACCCTATTCTGCAGTGTATACTCCCCCACAACAAGTAATCACATCATTCTTAGGATCAGAGTCAGTATCTATCGATACAAAATCAACAACAGTAATTTCTATAGCTGGATAAAAAAAAAAGTAGTACAAGTAGTCAAGAAATAATTCCGGCCACAAACCCAAGGACGGTTCAAATAAAACGTAGTGTAAGAGCTAACATCCTCACCAATCTTTTACGGCTCTTCGCCCATGAAAGAAAGATTCCCCTTTGGTTGTTTAAACGATGTTCTCACTTCAAACACCATTTCATCTAGACCACCCTGAGGAGCCATATCCTCCGCAATAGTTTGGACGAGCATTCCTTTCCCTCCAACAGGAACCTACCTCTGATAGATGGCTAGTAAGGCAGTCCTCATGATGAACTTCAAACTATTCAAGGATTTGTCCCTGCGACGAACAACGAAGAGATCAGAGGATCCAGCCTAGTCACAATAATCATCGGTCCTTAACATTTGTGCAACTCTCTTCTCACCCATCTATCCCGTAGAAACTTCAATCATCGATTTACGCTTCACATCTAATTTTTGGGCTTTCGCTTGCATGTAATCTAATGCCTTAGAAATGGCATTCTAATTTGTAGACAAAGCTCCCTTAGCAGACATGACAGTGAATAAGAACATAATAAGACGAAAGAATCAATAAAATACAAGGAAAGAAGATGACAAGATCCCATGCTTGCTCCATGGCCTATTCATAATAAAATTGGCGCAGAAATCCAGGGAAGTCATTAATTGAGTAATGATATTTAAATTGTAATTTTTATATTTTTAATTTTTTTGTAACAGAAAAAAGATTTCATTATTCTTATGTGTTGCACAATTTTCTAGAAGCAAGAGAATCAGTGAACTAAATATGTATACCAAAAATATGTATGCACGAGTCTTAAAACAATAAGAAGACTCAAAGGACATAAGTGAGCGACCGACTACAAGATCAATTGACCATGGACACCAACAACAGATAATTTTCGGACAACTGATAGATAATATGCTAACAAGGAAAGCACGAAACATATGATCGAAGAAATTAGATTATGACAAAACACATCAAGGAACTGTCTTTCAAAATAACGATCAGGTTTGTAAACATGGAACAAATGATCGACAAGCGTCTACTGACCGTATGAATCAATCAATCTTATTGTATTCAATATTCCTGTAAAATACTAAAAGGCCCCTCTGAAAAGCCAAGGATAAGAGGGTAAATCTGCAATTTTGTAAAACATGGACCCATTCATATAAATAGGGGGTTAATATGATGAAGAAATGTTACACATTTCTACTGTTTCTCACTATACTTTCTTTTCAGTGTGATGCTCTATACTTTGGGTGTGTTCTTGAACATTTTCAGATTCAATATATCAAAATTCATTTTTAAAAATAAATTTGTCAAGTAAATATTGATAACTTGAATGCTTCAGTATGTAGTAAACACTGAATTTTACAGATAAAAATACCATCTCTTACTTTCACCAAAAGAAACTCAACTGAATTTTGTTAAAAATTAAAGTCCAATCTTTGTCAAGAAATTGCAACTACAGAGATGGGAAGCCCAACACATTTAGAGAAAAATTGTGCAATTTGCAACTACGGAGAAAAACAAGAGAAGTGACATTTGAGATAGATTTTGCATAAGTGTACTTCACACTTATGACTATAATTAAAATAAACTATTATAATTTATATAAAGGCCATAAGTGCATTGAAACCACATAAGATGTTTTTAGAGGTATTTTAATGGAGGAATGTTATCATTGATAAGTACAAATTGATCAACAACTTAAACCATGTTGGAGATATAATTCATGTTATGAATTATAGGTTGCAAATGATCATGTTTGACATGACCTTCATCAAGAATACAAAAGAATGAATCTTAAATGAAAGTAAATAATAAAAAGAGACACATAAATCTTTTGTCCTATACGATTAGTAGAATTGAAATAACAATAAAGATGTTGTCAATAACATAATAAACCATCATTAATATGATGCTAATGAAAAGAGGAGAAATTCTTTGGTAACCATTTTAGCAAGAAAAGAATGGCATGTACTAACATGAAAGGCTTTTGAGACATTAATCCTTGCAATGAAATGATCAAAATACTTAAACAAAGTGTTTAAAAAGATCACCATCAAATATCTCATGAAACTACTGTACTAGATGGGCTACAATAATTATTAGCAATGAAGTCCTAGCTATTTTGAAATTTTGATGGGGAGTTTTCTCTTATTGCATATTCTTAATGCATGCATAAATTTATACCCGGCCCATCTCTTAAAAAAGCAATCATAAAAATGCCAGATAAATATTCAAAATTTACATTATTTATTAAATAATTATAAAATATTCAAATTTATCTCATTACAAATATTAAATTCCAGCATTAAATTTCTTATATATATATATATATATATATATATATATATATATATATATATATAATAAAATGTCCTTTAATTTTAAGAGTAAATTTTACACTTTTGGCGTACTTTTACATCGAAGCTAGCTCCAATTAGAAATTTATTTCGGTACCATTATTCAAAAGCTATGTATTTAAGATAATGAAGGCAAGCAGCCCTGCCCCGCAGTATTAAGTGCCTGGGGTACCTCCTAAAATGGCATGCATGCAATTCATCAGCATTATGCATAGTGCTTATATGGTCCCCTATCTCTTATATATTCAAACATTGCTCATCATTTTGCCGAAGAAAGAAGTTATTTACACATGCAGTGTCGATTAATTTTGCTGTCGCCAACTTTGGAACAGGTTGCATGTGTTATCTCTCTCTCTCTCTCTCTCTCTCTCTCTCTCTCTCTCTCTCTCTC
>NEWO01000057.1:310817-329238 GCA_003013225.1 Phalaenopsis aphrodite | reverse complement strand
CGTGATAGGGTTGGTGTACCTCCTGTGACAAACAAAATTAGAGAAAGTTGTTTTAGATGGTTTGGTCACATTAAACGCCGACCATCTGATAATCCGATTAGGAGAGCAAATGTTTTAGATTTGACTTGTGTTGAGAAAGACATATGTAGACCTAAGAAGACTTGTGCTTATTGTATAAAAAATAATCTTAATTTACTAGAACTAAATGAAAACATGACATTAAATAGGACGTAATGGAGAAAAAGCATTTATGTAGCCGACCCCATATTGTGGGATTAAGGCCTTGTTGTTGTATACAAAACGCAGTGTAAAATTTCATGGGTAACTTGTCGTAATATGGTGTTGTGCTCCACTTATGTTTCGCAAAGGAAAGTCTACTGATTAGGGCTTTATTTAACCCCTCATAGCATGGATACATGTCTATGTAGATTAGTTGATAGGCTTTAATTTCATCAACAATTCATGACATGACATCTTAATTAAAACCAAGATCATGATTTCAAAATAACTATATGATAGTGGATACAAATGATTTCATATAAGATGATGATGAGAAATGAATCAGGAATGGGAGCTAATTAGACAATGCCACGCAACTGGTAGCTACAGACTATGGTTTCTATAACTTGGAGAAAAAATAACCATTTTAGTCGAACTCTTAACAGAATCCTATGCATTTGATCGAGTATATAAATCGTATAGTTGTGGGAAGGCTGAAGAGTTGGCAGTTTTATTGCAGCATTATACAACTGTTCAGAGCCTTTAATTCATGAAAAATTGATGGTCTTTTTATTGTATTGATTTTCTTGACAATAGTTTATGTATTATTACTCTTCGCTCTTTTTATGCCACTTTTTTATTTTATTTTCTTAGTATTAATTTTAGATTTTTATTATATTGAAGCATCTTTGCGCAGTGTAACTACGTGGATTCAAGAGTTGAGATGTGGAGTCTAAAGGACACAACAAACATTTGTGCAGTGTAATTATGTCGATCCAAGAGTTACCATGTTGGCATAACCACGCCCAAATCAGCATAGCTATGCCGCGACTGCTTCCATTCCTTCATTTCCATAGTGAGTGTGAAATAATGACACCAGGTGTTGGCCACTACATGAAAAAGAGCTATAGCTTACGAAAAAACCAACAACTTAAATTTTAGTCGATAAAAATATCCAATTTTACGACGGCTTTGAGACAATTTATGTATTGAGTTATTTCCAACAGTATAACAACACTAGATATTTTCGATGATTTTTTTTATAACCAACATATTGCGCTGTTGGAAAATAACCTACTGTCGTTGATATCCTTCTTGTGGATATATCTAAGGTGTGAATGCCTTAGATATCTAGTTCTAGTATTCTAAGTGATGGTGATGTAGAAGGGGAGGTTATTAGTTGAATTCAATTTGGTTGGTTGAAGTGGAGGAATGCTTCAGGTCTATTGTGTGATAGAAAAGTACTTCTTAGACCGAAAGGATAATTTTATGAGATGGTGGTGAGACCTGCAATGCTCTATGGCACAAAATGTTGGCCTTTTAAAAGAGAAGTACAAAATTAAGTTAAGTGTTGTCGAGATGAGAATGCTTAGGTGGATGAGTATCTTTACACTTAGAGATAAAATGCAAAATGAATATATCCGTGAAAGGGTTAGTGTAGCTCCCGTGATGGACAAAATTAGAGAGATTTGTTTTAGATGGTGTGCTCACATCAAACGCCGACCATTTGATGATTCGGTTAGGAGAGTAGTTGTTTTTAATTCGATTTATATTAAGAAAAGTAGAGGTGAACCTAGAAAAACTTGGGCATGTTGTATAAAAAATGATCTTAAATTATTAGAATTAAATGAAAATATTACACTTAATAGGACAAAATGGAGAAAAAATGATTCATCTAGCCGGCCCCACTTAGTGGGATAAAGGCTTGTTGTTGGTGGTGGTGAGAACTGCAACGCTCTATGGCAAAGATTGTTGGCCTTTAAAAGAGAAGAATAAAATTAAATTAAGTGATGCAGAGATGAGAATGCTTAGGTAGATGAGTAGCTTTATAGTTAGAGACAAAATGTTAAATATGTTTATTCGTGATAGGGTTGGTGTAGCTTCTATGACAGAAAAAATTAGAAAGACTCTTCCTAGATGGTTTGCTCACATTAAACATTGATCATCTGATGAGCTGACCGGGAGAGTAGATATTTTAGATTCAAATTACGTTAAGAAAGGAAGAGGTAGACAACCTATAAAGACTTGGGCATATTGTATAAAAAATGATTTTAATTTATTAGAATTGAATGAAAATATGACCCTCAATAAGACACAATGGAGGAAAATGTTTCATGTAGTCAACCCCACTTAGTCAGATAAAGGCTTATTATTATTGTTGCTGTAGAGAAGCCGAAGCTTGTGGGATTTAGTAAATCCTATTAAAGTCATTAAACACTTTCTCGATATTTACTAGGATTTACTTATTAACATACCAAACAACTTTCAAGATTTCATAAATTCGGATTTACAGGATTTACTCAATCCTACCAAACTAAATCCTACTTGTAACCAAATAACCCCTAGAGAACGAGTTTAATTAGGGGTTGTTTGGTACAAAATTTATGTAGGATTTACTGCCAAATGACAAAAAAAAAAGCCTTCGTAAATCCTACAAGTTCCTTGATCCCATTTTTGCTCTATTTTGCCTTGAATATGAGATTTACCAAAAGAAGTAGAAAGCATGATTTACATGATTTAGAGAGGTTGAAGCTCGTGGGTTAAATCCGTTAAAACCAACTAATAAGTTGCTTTAATAAATCTGGATTTAGTAAACAGACAATGATAATCGCTTAAAAATTAGTTTTGGATCAAACTTCTTTCTAACCAACCCGCGGGCGGATTGAAATCAGATCATTTAACATTAAATTACTGTTAGGAATGTAAAAGTTTATTAATCTATTAAGGCACCTCTTTCTAATATTATGTGCAATTATAACCAATCTAACCCCTTCACACACATATTTATTTTGTATTTTATTTCGACATGTAAAGTCAATCATAGAACTAAGCATTCTCTTCCCCGCAACCCCTTTCATGATTGATTTCACACCTAGAAATATTTTCTTAAAAGAAGATATTTCAAGTAATATAAAGAGAATTAATTGTTTCATCCTTCGTGAAGTCTAATTTTCATTACCATAATGGAAATTCACTTTGAAATCTAATTTGTCAGTTCCAAGATGGAAATTTACATCAAAATCTAATTTCTATTGCCATATTTCTCATTTTGGTAGTGCAAATTAGATTTTGAGGTGAAGTTTGATTTTGGAACTGACAACTTAGATTTCAAAGTGAATTTTCATTATGACAATAAAAATTAGACTTTTCACTGGAGGATGTAGTGAAAAATCTTACATCATATGAAATATTTTCTTCTAAGAACATATATTCAAGTATGCAGTCAATTGTGTATGGGGTTTGCGAGAATGAGAAAGCTTAGATCTTTGACTGACTTTCCACTGGGAAAATAAAATGCAAAAAAAAAAAAAAAAACTCATGTAGGGTTTGTAGTAGTTATGATGACAAACAATATTAGATTAAAAAATTTAATAAAATTTAAGAAAGATTAATAATCTTCGATAACCCTGACAACCTCATTAGGCTTTTAATATTATGACTTTGAGCTTTATTATTGTTGACTCGAAAAAAATTTGATTCAAAATTTTTGTCTCAAATTTGGGTTGTTCATTTTGATTCGCCATTCATCCAAGCCAAAAGTAAAATCATTGGATTTTTGAGGCGTTGTCATTATTCAAGCTATCTAAAATGTTCACTCCTTTTAAAATATGTTGATTATTGTCAGGTTTGATCACCTTCTATTACAACTCCACTGATAGATTTACTACAATAATTAAATAGAATTTATTCAGTTGAATGTACTTTATTTTGTGTTGATTATTCTTAGGTTTGGAGGTACACATAGTTATTCATACATGAAAATCGTGGATGTATAATAGACTTTATCTGAAGAGAAAATGGATCACACAGGAGTTCTTGAATGATGTCGAGGTATTTGTGGCCACAGCATCATAGATTTCATCTTACCTTTCTGAGGGTAAAGTTCAATGTTTATTCTCAAAGCACATGAATTGAGCACACTTAAAACCAGGCGAAGTGAGATATGAATTATATCATCGAGAGTTTTAGCCTGATTAATGGATTTGAACTTCACATGGGGAGGTTGACCCTACAACATTTAGCTCAGTTCCTTTGATGAGCTATGATACTCCACCTAAATTTCATTCAAATAGGTTTGAAGAGATGATCTTTGATGGTACAACACTACATTAGCCCAATCAAGTGCAGGAAGAAGCACCAAACCAGCCACGACACGACCACTGCCACCAACCACGACACCAACACCGTCACCAGCCACGACTCCGCAACCACCACCACTCGTGGCCACAACACCACCACAACCATCAACCACAACTAAAACACCACCAGCAATGTTAGCATCTACTTTTATTGATGTGTCGTTGAGTTTGAGGAACACTAGTAGCCATCATCAACTCAGAGTAGTGGAGAAAATGTAAGTTTTAATTTAATTTTGACATTACTACCTTATGTTTTATTCTTTAATAGAGAACTAATTACATATTATTTTTAGATTTACTCTGACACATGCCATCCATTTCATCAGAGATATAATTTAGAGTAAAAACAACCACCCACACTTATCCTGGAAGGAGATCCCAATCATGATTTGTGATATGTGGTTTGGTAAGTTTAAGGTAAACCACAAACATAGTAATTAAATTTATGTATTTATTTTTATGAATCTAACAGTTTCTAATTCAATTTACAGAAGCATTGATCCTATCCCCCTGAGGAGGAAGCACACATCTACAAGAACTTCGAGCACAAGTAGAGCGATCGTCTATGAGACCTATTCAGTGATATATGTTAGACATGTGAGCACCCTTTGTGGCTGGGCAAGGAAGTGTTTGTAACACTACTCAGGGCTTGGAACTCTCACAAGTAATAGAGGAAGAGGAAGAGGAAGTAGGCAAATTTAAATTAACACTCTCACTACGGAGGAATTATTGTGTACGGACACCGCATGCATCTCTGCATGCGGTGTCCGATCCTGGCCGTAGATCACGGTGATCTACGGTCAGGATTATTTCCGTTTTTAAAAATAAAAAATAAAAAATTTTAGGTGGGGCCCACTGAAATACGTCAGGACCGTAAATCAGGTGATTTACGGTCCGGATCGGACACCGCACGCAGCTTGCGTGCGGTGTCCGATCTGTATGGAATAATTTTTCCTCACTACGGGGGCATGGGGGTCTCAAAGCGCACTAGTGGAGCCCTCTCGCATACGAAGTACAAGAGGAGGCTGGTAAGACTTATAATTTTTTTGCATTAAATCTTATTTTACATTAAATGTATGTTAACTATTCCACTACACACGCAAACACTAAAAAAAGGTTGTGAGTCAATTGTATAGAGTTACACGAGCACACCCACAGACAGCAGTCGGATAAGTCATGGGTGAATAGCAGAACATAGGTGACCCAGGTAATTCACAAGATTAATAAGTATAAAATTCAAATAAATTTCAAAATTTATTTAGTATCTCAATTTTATTAATCATATGATTTGTAGGAGGCCTTCTTGAGGCTCAAGGAGAGCTGATCTCAGTAGTTGGCTTGTTGTTCTAGCACATTTCACAATCCTTCTAAGCACGAACTCTGGAGGGAGGCTGTCGGTAGGAAGAAGAATGGTAGGGTCTATGAGTTGGGGTCTCAGGTGCCAACTTATGATGCTCGCCCTACCTCTTTCACATTAAATGCATCCACTTCTACTTCACAAAAAGAAGGATGCATATCTAGGTTGCCGTTGAGATTGATGCCCAGTTAGCCACCTTGAGATCTGAGATGAGGGTAGAGATCGAACCGATGTTGCTTTTGAAATTGCATAAAGGGAAGGAGCCAACACAGGATAGGGGGGGTGGGATAATGATGATGAGAAGAGGACACCGAAAGATGAGGAGAATGAGTAAGGGGTTATTTTTTTGTTTGGTTGTATATTAAATAATTTATTGTTTATGAACATTTGTTTTATTGTGCAGTTGTACGTTTCCTTTGTTTTAATTCAATTACTTTTTTATTTCTATTATGATTTATGCAATAATTAGTTTTGTTACTATGTTGTGTTGTGTTTTGATTGATCTGTTATGATTGGAGGTGTGTAGATTGTAGCTTTGAAAGTGGGCTTTATATATTTATTTATAATAGTACAGGTTTTCGTAACTTACCGATGGCTTTACGGTAGTTTATTGAACAAGTGATGGCTTTCAGACGGTCTATTGAACAAACAACGCTTAGATAAAGTGCTACACTTTTGCTACATACAGAGCAATCAGTAAATTCTCATGGTTAATCGAATATTTGGTGACATTTTACCAATGGAACAATGAAGCTTTTCTGACGGAACTGTAACACTTTTCCTACAGTTGTTTTTGTCAGCTATGTAATCGACGGTCAAGCTATGATTAAAAGTACCATGTTTCTAGATCTATAGTGATGGTTATGATGCTCAGTTAACAGTCGATTAATGTAAATCATTGTTAAATCAACCAGTAATTAAATTATCGATAAGTGTTTTTGCCATTAAATATACTACCTACTGTTTATCCGTTATTACCGACGGTATTTGACCATCGGCAACAAGCTAAATTCTTATTGCGGGTGTGCATGGTTACATGTCGAGACTATTTCTCTATTGCGAGAGTTAAATCCTTCAATCCAGAATGACAATGTGTGCACACGGTGATAGTTTGACAGAGCATAGAAGTTGCGATGTATTCGAGATGTGAATTTTTGACATGCGCTTTTTCTTATGAGATCAAGAGAGGATTATGAGCAAAATTCGTGTTAGTTTCAATGTTACAGAGAGAAGATCTGAGTAGTGAAAATCTTCGTACATTTCTCATTTCATATTAAATTTTTTGTGCGATGTGGCTCCATGATATCTTCCCATTCTCGATATTTTCCACGTTAAATATTGTTGTGTTTTCCATGATTAATTTGGTGCACATTTATATTCGATATTTTTTTCTGAATTTCTCAAATTGGTGTGATCCTTATTCCTTGTTGAGGATTTGATTGTTAATCAATTAAAATTCTAGTAATTTCCATCCCAATAAGTGGCATTAGAGCGGAGTTTATTTAGTGAAAACTTTTAATTCGAGCAAGAGCAATGATCAACAAAGGTACAAAGTGGACAATATTTTCAATGAACCAATCAAACTTCGCATTTTGAAAAATGCAAGCCGAAAACGGGCTTTATCGGAAGAAATTGTGGAGATTCTCCCAAGAGCAATTGGAGCTCTGATTCTCATTCACCATATTTACCGCTACAAGGAATAACCAAGAAGCCTAAAACGATTATTTTTTAGAAATTATTGTTTAGAGTAATACTTTTCTAAATTATTGTTTAGAGTAATACTTTTCTTAATCTTGAAGCTAACATGCATCCATTTCTTCTAAATTATCAATAGAGGCTTCTCGTCCAACTTGATTTTTCACTTTTATTGCATGAGTGGAATTGAAATGATTATGCTGAATTGGGTTTCAATCAGGGGTGCCAAAAATTGGCTCAACATGTCAACTTGACTCAAATCTGAATAAAAAAAATCTGGGTTTAGGTTGAACAAATTAAATTTTTAACTGTGTTCACGTAAAAATTCCCAACGTACTTATTGTTTGGGTCGAATTTAAATTGATTTGTCAACCCAATTAACATAAAATTGACACACCAACTTGAAATTGTCTTGAAACTAAGAGTTGGTTCTAGTCAGTTGGTTTGAAAAAGGGACATCAAATTTGGGTTAGAATTTCTGACCCAATTTATATTTGGGCCAGGTTCCGTTGAAATGATTTTTGATCAATTCAATTTCAATTCAAACCCAAACCACAGACTCATAAATCCAATTTGACACCCTTAGTTCCAATTCATCCTTAAATCATTTTTACAAGCATTTGCTTACATGAATTCTTGAACTCCAATATGTTATTAAAACACTTATTGCACCCCATAAAAATTTTTTCTCTTTGGGCCAGTTTGGGGCAGCTTATAAGTGCGGTTGTGTTTTTGAAAACATCGCCTAACCTTTTGGTTTGCGGTTTTTGAAAACGCTGTCTGTCGTGTTTGAGTTTTTTACACTAAATGCAGGCCGCGGGTCGACCCATCCTGTCGAACTGCGGGTCGCGTTTCATGATAAGCTGCTTATCCGGAAACACACAAGCTACCCCAAACAGATCCTTTGTTTTACTGAATGAGAAGCCCACATGTTGACACCATTATATTTTATCTTATAAGTAAGATCTCTTATGGTAGACCTAAGTTTAATTTCGTACAAACAATTTTTTAGCTTATGGATTGTTTGATTTTTATTCTATTGATCCTTAAATATTAACATCAATTGTTTTTAAAACATTTTTGAAAGAAAGTTACATTAGACTCTTCTATCATTGATAATATTTTTGTTGATGGGTTTCAAGCGAAGACATCAAAATGGAGCCCATAATTTGAGTCTTCTCCTGAACTAGATATATTGTCATTGATGGTGACTTCTTCCATATTGCAAGTTCAATATATTAATCAACACACTTTATTTATCTTTGGTTCTATTTTCTACAAACTCTTGGTTAATTGTTGATATTACTATTATTATGATTACTCACTCATTTGTAACTAGAGTTCTTGTTAAGTTAGATATTGTTCGAATATTTGAGAAAGAAGTTTGAAATGATCATAATTATCAAGATTATTGATAAAAGATGAAATTGAAGGCCTTAGCCTATTGCGATAATCAACACCCACTTTTGAATGAGCACAATCCTTCTAATATCTTGACTTTATACAAATTTAAGAAGAACATTACCATTAGTTAACCTTTTAATTTTGGATATGCATTACATTACAACTAAAAGGTCAATTAATTACAACTATTTTCTAACTATAAGGGTGAGATTAACTTGGGAAATTTTCATTACTTTCATTAACTATGTTATTTACAAGTTTGTGCTCATCGGAAGTAGCTCTTCTCTTAATATGTTTTAGAACCTTCATTCTTTAATCATGGAGTTTAGAGATGCTTCACTTTAGGAGCAATTATTTCTCCTTCTAACTAACCTTTTATCTTAATCTTTTTTAGTTATTAAAATGTTATAATTGCTGGCACATTACTTTGTGTGTGTTTTTTTTCTAATGAAAAAAACACATCTATAATTGAAAATAATGTAATATAAACAACATTTATAGTGGAAAAAGAAAAACTTACAAATGCAGTCATGGTTAAATTTTTTGAATATCATAGGTGTCTCTTATGAGTCAGTCGCTAGCTAGCTTGTCCTTGTTAGCATAGCCAAATTAACTAGGAAAACCGACAAATTTTCTCCTCTCATCTAGGGATATATGCTATCCTAAAAAATTAATACAATTTATACTGACATCCGCTTTAGTTCCAAAACATAAATCTATAAGAAAATACGTACTGCCAAACAAGAATCTCACTTCCAAAGTAACAGCTCAATCATAGAGTTTGACGTCAGGATTCCATCAAATACGTATAGTAAAGAAATTACTTATAATATTAATTAAAGTAATAGGAAGCCAACTAAGTTATATATATATATATATATATATATATATATATATATATATATATATATATATATATATATATATACAGAGGCTCAAATACCGATATCTCATATGTTAAGCCGCATGATAAGTCTGCGTCATGTGCCTAAATATTCGAGAATCCAGCTCCATTAGAAATCGAACTTGTGACCTGAGGGGATTTACAGTGAACCCAGCCAACCAACATGTCACAACATACACACAGACAAATATATATATATATATATATATATATATATATATATATATATATATATATATATCCCATCTCAAGGGTAAAAGATAACAACTTTAGATATATATCTCTCTCCATGTGTGTTAATCACACACACACTCTCTCTCTACTCTCTCTAGAGATATCTCGTATACGATTAAGGATTTTTTAAATTTTATTTTTATTATATTTGTGATACTGCGTGCACACTTGGGACTTGTGCCCTCTAAAAGGTAAAGACCACTTTCCTCAGAACAGAAATAAATTATTTACAAACTTTTACAGTCTAGATAACTGTACCAATAAAAAGGAACATCAATCATGTCAAAAGTAGAACGATTGATAGGCACTAACATTAATGAACCCCACACTGATCTTTTTGAACCCTTGCGCTCTCTTCCTTAAGACTTATCCAATCCATCTATGAAGAAAAATCCCTTTTAACTCCTTAATTAAGCCTCCTATTTCTCAAAATTATGTGCGCGAGTAGAGCTCATATACAATCATTCATATACTTGTGTTTTTTTATGTATTATTAGATACACAATAATTATTGTACATAAAATATAGAAAAATACATAATAATATATAGGTAGTACCTTTATTTGACTCATTTTCCCCTCTTGATCAAGATCTCTTATAGCTAGGTTTAGATCAGCAGTAGTACATGACACTTTCTTGGGTCTTAAAGCTGTTCCCAATGGCCTCACTTGCTCTTTTTGGGTCATCAAAGTTGAGATTTTTGGGACTAATTACCTGTTTAATCTCTTCATAACCATAATTAATTAATGGCGCCTCTACTTCTCCTAAATTTCCACCAAGGAGAAGCTTCTGATCTCCTATTTCGTTAAAGAGAAAATAGCTCTCTGTCTCAAACTCCATTGTTGGTCTTCCAAAGCATATTTCAGAAAAGCTGCCGTTCAGTTGGTCTCCCCCAAAAATGAGAAGCTTGCTGCTATTTAACTCGGTCTGATGATGGTGTGATAGCCACATTTCAGCTAAGGGGGACGAAGAACTGGTGTTATAAAACTTAGATGGAAAATATTGGTGATGGGAGGGTAATGAAGTAGAAGAAGAAGAATGGAGGATATTATGATCAAGAGTTGGTTGTAATTGTTGATTCTGCTGCTTTAACTGATGGCTTGATTTCCTTTGAGTTGGGGAGATTCCAAACAGCTTCTTCTTGAGTTTTGTGTTCCAGTAATTTTTAATGTCATTATCTGTCCTTCCAGGAAGATGTGAAGCTATTATGGACCATCTGCACTTAGAGAGAAATCCATTTTAGCCAAAAAAAAAAAAAGATATTTTAGCTAGGATTAAATGGCACTTAATTTTAAAGTGTAAGAGAAATTTAAATTCAATACATTTTAAACATATTTCATAATAATGCCAGATTAATTTATGTAATATTTAGCTTAGAGATTATCTGATTGCAAAATAATGACACTTGTTCTTGGACAAAATAACTATATTTACAACAGTCTAAATTATCATTGTATTGTAAAGTACAGTGGAGAAAAAAATTAAGACTGTTCTTAGCAAGATTTGATTAGAATGTATTTTGAAAAAAACATGATACAAGTTTTAATTGGTTAATCATATGATAAACTTCAACATAAATACTTCTAATAACTAATTTAACAAATTATCCAACTCAAATATCTCATAAAAATAATGCTTAATGTTTTAATAAAAATGCCTTAAAGTTTAAGAAATAAGAAATGAAGTCCTTTATATCCTGAGCTAAGCTTATAGATCTCGCATGCATGGGAGGAAAAAATGCATGGAAGGTGGTCTAGTATGGAAGAAGCTTTTTTATCCATGAGTGCTCTTTGCTAAAACAAGAAAGGAATGATGGTTTTTTCATGTTCTTTCTTGTTCTTTTATGTTTTTTTGTAGATTTCTGAAGTAAGAGATGGAGTGAAAAAGAGATGACACCTAAAAGTGGAATTAATAATTGAGAAAAAACAAGGCAAATGAGAGTTAACTAACCTGCTTCCAATGGAAGCAAAGAGGCTGCATATGATCCTATCTTCATCATCAGAGAAGTTACCATGCTTTATGTTCGGTCTCAAATAATTTAGCCATCTCAACCTGCAACTCTTCCCACATCTCTTTAGCCCTGGAAGCAACCCAGTATTAACTCTCAACAAATCAATTTCCATATAGGTTATTTCAACTAAAAAAACCTCCTTTTTCTAGAGAAAAGGTGAGGAAAAGGGAGAGAGGAAGAGAGAGAGAGAGAAGGAGAGATGAATCATGATCACTAACCGGCCTTCTGTGGGAGGGAAATCCAATTGCCACCAATCCCATACTTTTCTATGTAATCCTTAAGCTTCTTATCTTCCTCAGGAGACCAAGGTCCTTTCTTCACGTTTGCCTTGTCACAACATGGAGCCCTACCCATATTGGACAGCTTTCTTCTCCCTTAAGCCTGCAAGCCTACTTAGCCTTTCTTATAAAAGTGTAGATCATAAACGAGAATGCTTGAAAAAACTAAGGAAAGGAAGAGCTTCTGACTTCAACCCTTGCAAGCTTACTTAGTGCCTTCAAGGAAAAAGCTTTCCTGTGCAAAGACAGAGATCAGAGATGCGTAAATTTGAAAAAGCAAGGTGAAGGGGCGGAAGTCAAAGCATAGTCTGTCTGGTATCAATCAATTGTAGGCTCCTGGTTGGCACTCTCGTTTTATTTCTATATTCTTCAATTTTGATTATTTTTAAGCCACCATATAGACTTACATCATCCATGAATAAAGCCTTCACTATACTTTTGAAGACCCTACATCTATGATTTACGTCTGCCTTTTGCCTTCCTCAGTTTGTTTTCTACCCTTTTTAATCCTCTCCTTCTACCTAATAATTTTTCCCACTTCGCAGGACACGTAGAGGTGGAAGTAAGGTCTATGGCTCAGGATGATTTTGTTAAGCATAAAGTCTGAATTAAGAAGAAAATATTACGCGAACAACTGCATGTAATATTTTTTCTCAATTCACGAGATAATTGATTAGAACTTGGTTTGATATCTATCCTATGTAGATGCTTAATCAATTTTTTTTGTAACTAAAGAAATTTGCTCAGTCACGCATCTACAAAAATAGGTGGAAGCGCACAAAAACACAGCCTTCATAAGCCATAGGTGTAGAGATGGTTTGATGCACACACTCTTACTCTTTCTTTTTTTAGAGAGAGAGATTCCATAGGTGACTAGATGGTAAAAACAAAATTATAACTCAGTTTTTCATCTTTGGAAGCATACTTTTAATGGACGGGATTTAATGTGAATCCAGTGAAACACATAAAAGAGACAAGTTGAAATTAATTCCCATTCTGCTAGATCCAAATTTGCTCACCGTTTAAGCGGTGTTGGTAGCATGCTATTTGTTGAGAAAATTAGGGCGAAGAAAAATAGTAATCGACACAAATCTAGAAGAACGCAGAGATTTAATGAGGTTCGGCAAAAATGCCTACGTCCTCGGGAGCTGAGCGGCGGCTTCCTTTCAATATTCAGAAAAGAGGTTACAGAATAGATGATACGTCATGGGGTTACAACATACCTATTTATAATCCAGGAGTAAACCCTAAGCACAATATGTAATTACAACATTACTCCTGTACCATACCGCGGGGATTTGCCCCCGCACCCCAACCCACATAACTTCCCAATTTGGAAAGATTCTTCCGCTTCGCTCCACTCCACTCCGCTCCGCTTCGATCGAGCGTCTATCCGTATATGGTATATGAGTCATACCATAACAAATCTCCACCTTGGCGAATATCCAGCCCTTTAAGAGAAAAATACCTGGGAGTTACACCTACATCATTGTGGGTTGGGTCACCATGCTTCTCTAGCAACTGCAAACATTCAACAAGTCCAAGCAATGCAAGAATATGTTGATAGTAACTCGCGTGGTCTACATATCAGCTACATTCTCATTAGTATAAACCTTCTGCAACAGTATCTCCCTAGAAGCAATCAACTCTCTGATCTTGTGATACCTGACATCAATGTGCTTGGTTCTCGCATTGTACACCTGGTTCTTAGCCAGATAAATAGCACTATGACTGTCACAATGCAATTGAACTCCATCTTGCTCAACGCCTAGTTCCTTTACTAGCTCAGCAAGCCATAAGGCTTCTTTATCAGCTTCATCTACTGTCATGTACTCTGCTTCAGTTGTAGATAATGCCACAATAGACTGAATTGTTGATTTCCAACATATAGACCCTCCACCAAGAGTAAACACATACCCAGTTGTAGACATTCTGCCATCCAAATCGCCTACATAGTTTGAATCAACATACCTCACAACTGAATGATCATTCTGCTGACTGCCAAAAATAATTCCATGTCCTACAGTACTCTTCAGATACCTGAAAATCCACTTGACTGCTTCCTAATGTAGTCTTCCAGGTTTAGTCATGTATTTGTAGACTCAACTAACAGCATGAGCCAAATCAGGACGAGTACATACCATTGCATACATCAAGCAGCAAACTGCACTGGCATATGAAACTTTTGCCATGTCTTCAATTTCTGTATCAGTCTTAGGACACTGTTTTGAAGAATGCTTAAAATGATTTTACAAAGGAGTGCTTACAGGTTTTGCTTTTCTCATCTCAAACCTTTCCAGCACTTTCTCAACATAGCCTTGTTGAGATAAACATAGTCGTCTTGAGCCTCTGTCTCGATGAATCTCCATTCCAAGAATCTTCTTCGTAGGATCCAAGTCTTTCATGTCAAATTCCTGGCTCAATAAGCTTTCAAACCACGAACATCATTCATATTCTTTGCAGCAATCAGTATATCATCAACATATAGTAACAGAAAAATAATAGAATCATCATCAAAACTCTTCACATAAACACAACAATCATACTCACATCGCATGTAGTCAATCTGAATCATGTAGGAGTCAAACCGCTTGTACCATTATCTTGGAGACTATTTCAACCCATACAACGATTTCTTTAACCTGCAAATCAGATTCTCCTGTCAAGGTTGAGTGAACCCTTCTGACTGCTCCATGTAACTCTGTTCCTCCAAATCACCATGCAGGAAAGCAGTTTTAACATCCATATGGTCCAAATGCGAGTCCCAAATAACTACTAATGCAAGCACTGCCCTGATTGAAGTATGTCTGATCACAGGAGAAAAGTTTTCATCATAATATATCCCCTTATGCAGTGAAAATTCCTTTGCAACCAGTCGAGCCTTGAAATTTTCCTCTTCTTTTTCTGATACTGCTGGTTTCCTTTTGTAGACCCATTTGCACCCAATAGCCTTCTTTCTTTCTAGAAGCTGAACTAGCTCCTAAGTGCGGTTTTTCTGTAAAGACTCAATCTCCTCAAAAATTGCACCCATCCATTTTTCTTTCTCCTGGCTAGTGATAGCTCCTTGAAAAGTGGATGGACCATCGCCATTGATGAGATGTGCACATGAGACTAAGTCTTCATAACCCAATCTACTAGGAGGCCTTACATTGGTGTGTCTCTGTCTATCTCTGACTAGATTATAATTCTGCAGATCATCTGAAATAGAATAACTAGGTGTTGGATTTGAACTTTCACCTCTCTCAGAAGCTACTGCTGTTGTTCTAAATCCATATGCACTACATTTGAACTGGAACTCTTCTCTGACACATTGTCTTCATTCTGTTGTAACATAAACTGCTCATAAAAACTACATCTCTGCTGATCACCATCTTCTTTGTAATCGGATCCCAAAACTTGTATCCTTTCACACCTTTCTTATAGTCCAGAAAGATGCACTTTTTGGATTTTGCATCAGGTTTTGATCTTTCATCTCCAGGTTCATGCACATAAGCAGGACATCCAAAAATCCGTAAATGATCAAATTTAGCTGGATTACATGTCCATACCTCTTCTGCGACCTTGCCACCCAATTATGCTCGAGATGATCTATTGATGAGATAGCATGCCATATTCACATCCTCTGCCCAGAAACTCCTAGGAAGCCCTGCATTCAGTCTCAAGCACCTTGCCCTTTCAGTTAAGGACTTGTTTGTCCTTTCTGCCACACCATTCTGCTGTGGTGTCTTCCGCACTGAAAAATGCCTCTAAATCCCATGCTCCTCACAGAACTTTGAAATTGTGAATTTGTGTACTCTGTGCCATTATCAGACCTCGAATACTTAACCTTCTGCTAATTTAGTTCTCCGCCTCAGCTTTCCATAGCTTGAATTTAGAGAAGATTTCAGATTTCTACTTCAAGAAATATACCCAAACTTTCCTGGAGAAATCATCAATAAAGGTAACGAAATACTGAGATCCAACTAATGACAATTCCCTAGTAGGGCCCCATACATCAGAATGCACATAATCAAGAATCCCTTCAGTTTTATGTTTTTCGGTCATAAAACTGACTTTAGTCTGTTTTCTAAGAATACAGAGCTTACAAAGAATGAGCTTGCAGCTTTTAACACCATGCAACAAGTTTCTTCTATGCAATTCCACCATCCCACATTTACTGAGATAACCCAGATGCATATACCATAGCTTTATACTATCATCATCTGACTCCACAGAATGAACTCCACCCACAACTGTACTCCTCAACAGTTTGTAGATATTGCCTGCAGTTAACTTTACTTTCATCATCATCAGTGCACCCTTAACAATTCTGATGGTTTCCCGATCCTCATCTGCCTTAGTAATAAAACCATTTCTGTGTAGAGTGCCAAAAAAAATTAGATTTTTCTTCAAATCTGGAATATGTCTGACATAACGTAACTTCTTAACTGTGCCATTATACATCTAAATTCTGACTTTTCTAATACTAATAATATTGCAGCATCTATCATCACCCAAATAGACCGAGCCATAATTAGTTAACCTGTATGAAGTAAACCACTCCCTATTAGGTGTTATGTGATAAGAGCATCCTGAATCCAGAATCCATACATCCGTGAACTGAGTTGATGAAACTGAGAGCATATCGCCATCACTGCAATCTGAATTTTCACTCTGCACCACATTTACAGACTTCGATGAAGTATCACATTTCTTCCCAGTTTGCTTCTTCAGCTTTGAACAATCTCTCTTCATATGACCTGGCTCCTTGCAACTGTAGCAATGAATTGTCTTTTTACCTTTGGACTTGGATCTAGAATTTCACCTTCCTGAACCCTTCTTCTCTTTCTTCCTTCCACAATCCTGCTTACCCTTAACATATAAACTGTCACCGTGAGAGCTTTCCCCTGCATTCTGCTTCCGCTGGTTATGAGCCAACAACACTACAGTAATCTCATCAACTTTGATAGTCTCTTTCTCGTATGTCAGAGTAGTCACCAGGTGTTCATAAGAAGAGGGCAACGAACACAACAAAATCATTGCTCGATCTTCATCCTCAATATTCACATCAAGCCATGATAAATCAGTGATTATTTGATTGAAGCCATTCATGTGTTATGCTAGATCAAAACCTTTTTGCATCTTCAGCCCATACAGCTTTTGCTTCAGATACAACTTGTTTGTCAGAGATTTTGCCATAAACCGAGTTTCCATTTTTTTCCAAATCTCCCATGGAGATTTTAAATTCATCACGTGATACATAACCTCATTTGCGAGACATAGACGTATCGTCGCTGCCGCTCGCTGTTGCAATTCTTCCCAATCTTCATCCTTTATGTTATCTGGTTTTGCTGCCCGCAAAGCTTTCAAGATTCCCTGTTGCGCCAACATATCTTTCACCCTCGTTTGCCACAATATGAAGTTATCAGTTCCATCAAACTTCACCATCTCGAATTTCACACCAGAAAATGTCATTTGAAAATTACTCTTGCAACAAAAATTTCTACAAACAAAGAAATAAAGTCAGAACTTAAATTTTTTTTTTGAAAAGAAAAAATAAATTGATATATTTCCTTCCTCCAATAAAATTTGAAAATATCTTTTCCAAATTTATTCCCTTTAATTTTCTTGCAAATTTGCAACACCTCCGTGCAGGGAAACTCCTCGAAAGGCAAAGCTGGAAAATTCAAGGAATATTCTGCTTTTATTCCTTTATTCCGTTTAATCTTCTCCAGCCAAGCAAATTTCTGCCTCCTTCCACCGAGTGAAATTCAGGTTTTCGTCTGTCAGCAATAGAAGGAAATCGCCTCCTTCCAATGAAGGAAGTTCGGGAATCATCTCCTTTCAGAATTTGACTCCAAAGGAAATCGCTCTTTCCAATTACTCCTCCGCTTGTGGAAGAAGCCTGAGCGCCTTGCAATCCTGTGCCAAACCTTCCCTGTTCGAAAGCCTTGCGATCCTGTGCCTCTTTTGGAAGAAGCCAGAGCGCCTTGCGATCCTGTGCCGAACCTTCCCTGTTCGAAAGCCTTGCGATTCTGTGTTGCCTGTGGAAGAAGCCTGAGCGCCTTGCGGTTCTGTGTCGAACCTTCCTTTTTTGAAAGCGTGACAGCACAAACTCCTCCTCGCGATAACAGATAAATGTGATATGTAGCACTTGTGTCCAAATTAATTCAACATGAATCATATATATATATATATATA
>NEWO01000057.1:279428-304082 GCA_003013225.1 Phalaenopsis aphrodite | reverse complement strand
CATAGTCGTCTTGAGCCTCTGTCTCGATGAATCTCCATTCCAAGAATCTTCTTCGTAGGATCCAAGTCTTTCATGTCAAATTCCTGGCTCAATAAACTTTCAAACCACGAACATCATTCATACTCTTTGCAGCAATCAGTATATCATCAACATATAGTAACAGAAAAATAATAGAGTCATCATCAAAGCTATTCACATAAACACAATAATCATACTCACATCGCCTGTAGCCAATCTGAATCATGTAGGAGTCAAACCGCTTGTACCATTGTCTTGCAGACTTTTTGAACCCATACAACGATTTTTTTAAGCTGCAAACCAGATTTTCCTGTCCAGGTTGAGTGAACCCTTCTGACTGCTCCACGTAAATCTGCTCCTCCAAATCATCATGCAAGAAAGCAGTTTTAACATCCATCTAGTCCAAATGCAAGTCCCAAATAGCTACTACTGCAAGCACTGCCTTGATTGAAGTATGTTTGACCACAGGAGAAAAGATTTCATCATAATATACCCCCTTATGCTGTGAAAATTCTTTTGCAACCAGTCGAGCCTTAAAATTTTCCCCTTCTTTTTTGATACTGCTGGTTTCCTTTTGTAGACCCATTTGCACCCAACAACCTTCTTTCCCTCTTGAAGTTGAACTAGCTCCTAAGTGCGGTTTTTCTGCAAAGACTCAATCTCCTCAACAATTGCACCCATACATTTCTTTTTCTCCTGACCAGTGATAGCTTCTTGAAAAGTGGATGGATCATCGCAGCTAATGAGAAGTGCACATGAGATTAAGTCTTCAAAACCCAATCTGCTAGGAGGCCATACATTGGTGCGTCTCTGTCTATCTCTGGCTAGATTATAATTCTGCAGATCATCTGGAATAGAATCACCAGGTGTTGGATTTGAACTTTCACCTCTCTCAGAAGCTACTGGCTGTTGTTCCAAATTCATATGCACTGCATCTGAACTGGAACTCTTCTCTGACACATTGTCTTCATTCTTCTGCAACATAAACTGTTCATAAAAAACTGCATCTCTGCTAATCACCATCTTCTTTGCAATCAGATCCAAAAACTTGTATCCTTTCACACCTTTCTTATAGTCCAGAAAGATGCTCTTCTTGGATTTTGCATCAAGTTTTGATCTTTCATCTCCAGGTTCATGCACATAAGCAGGACATCCCAAAATCTGTAAATGATCAAATTTAACTGGATTACCTGTCCATACCTCTTCTACGACCTTGCCACCCAATTATGCTCGAGATGATCTATTGATGAGATAACATGCCATATTCATAGTCTCGGCCCAAAAACTCTTAGGAAGCCCTGCATTCAGTCTCATGCACCTTGCCCTTTCAATTAAAGACCTGTTTATCCTTTCTGCCACACCATTCTGCTGTGGTGTCTTCCGCATTGAAAAATGTCTCTAAATCCCATGCTCCTCACAGAACTTCTGAAACTATGAATATGTGTACTCTGTGTCATTATCAGACCTCGAATACTTAATCTTTTTGCTAGTTTAATTCTCCACCTCAGCTTTCCACAACTTAAATTTAGAGAAGATTTCAGATTTCTGCTTCAAGAAATACACCCAAACTTTCCTGGAGAAATCATCAATAAAGGTAACGAAATACTGAGATCTTCCTAATGACAATTCCCTAGTAGGGCCCCATACATCAGAATGCACATAATAAAAAATCCCTTCAGTTTTATGTTTTTCGGTCATAAAACTGACTCAAGTCTATTTTCCAAGAATACAAAACTTACAAAGATTGAGCTTGCAGTTTTTAACACCATGCAACATGTTTCTTCTATTCAATCTTGTCATCCCACGTTCACTGAGATGACCCAAACGCATATACCATAGCTTTGTACTATGATCATTTGACTCCACAGAATGAACTCCACCTATAACTGTACTCCCCAATAGTTTGTAGATATTGCCTGCAGTTAACTTTCCTTTCATCACCATCAGTGCACCCTTAACAATTCTGATGATTTAACTATCCTGATCTGCCTTAGTAATAAAACCATTTCTGTGTAGAGTGCCAAAAAAATCAAAATTTTTTTCAAATCTGGAATATGTCTGACATCACATAACGTTCTAACTGTGTCATCATACATTTGAATTCTGACCTCTCCAATACTAATAATATTGCAGTATCTATCATCACCCAAATAGACTGAGCCAAAATTAGTTAACCTATATGAAGTAAATCACTCCCTATTAGGTGTTATGTGATAAGAGCACCCTAAATCCAGAATCCATGCATTCGTGAACTGAGTTGATGAAACTGAGAGCATATCGCCATCACTGTAATCTGAATTTTCACTCTGCACCACATTTACAGACTTCGATGAAGTATCAACTTTCTCACAAGTTTGCTTCTTCAGCTTTGGACAATCTCTTTTCATATGATCTGGCTCCTTGCAACTGTAACAATGAATTGTCTTTTAACCTTTGGACTTGGATATGAAATTTCACCTTCCAGAACCCTCCTCTTTCTTCCTTCCACAATCCTGCTCACCCTTAACATATAAACTGTCGCCATGAGAGCTTTCCCCTGCATTCTGCTTGTGCTAGTTATGAGCCAACAACGCTACAATAATCTCATCAACTTTGATAGTCTCTTTCCCATATGTCAGAGTAGTCACCAGGTGTTCATAGGAAGAAGGTAACAAACGCAACAAAATCATCGCTCGATCTTCATCCTCAATATTCACATCAAACCATGATAAATCAGTGATTATTTGATTGAATTCATTCACGTGTTACGCTAGATCAGAACCTTCTTGCATCTTCAGCCCATACAACTTTTGCTTCAGATACAACTTGTTCGTCAGAGATTTTTCCATAAACTGAGTTTCCAATTTCTTCCAAATCTCCCCTGGAGATTTTAAATTCATCATGTGATACATAACTTCATCTGCCAGACATAGACGTATTGTCGCTGCGCTCGCTGTTGCAATTCTTCCCAATTTTCATCCTCTATGGCATCTGGTTTTGCTGCCCACAAAGCTTTCAAGATTCTCTGTTGCGCCAACATATCTTTCACCCTCGTTTGTCACAATCTGAAGTTACTGGTTCCATCGAACTTCACCACCTCAAATTTTACACCAGAAAATGACATTTGAAAATTACTCTTTCAACAACAAATTCTACAAACAAAGAAATAAAGTTAGAACTTAATTTCTTTTTTTTTTTTTGAAAAGAAAAAAAATTGAAATATTTCCTTCCTCCAAGAAAATTTGAAAATATTTTTTCCAAATTTCTTCCCTTTAATTTTCATGCCAAATTTGCAACACCTCCGTGTAGGGAAACTCCTCGAAAGGCAAAGCTGGAAAATTCAAGGAATATTCCTCTTTTATTCTTTTATTCTCTTTAATCTTCTCCAGCCAAGCAAATTTCCACCTCCTTCCACCGAAGGAAATTCAGGATTTCTTCTGTCAGTAATAGAAGGAAATCACCTCCTTCCAACGAAGAAAATTCGGGAATCGTCGCCTTTCAAAATTTGACTCCAAAGGAAATCACTCTTTCCAATTACTCCTCCGCCTGTGGAAGAAGCCTGAGCGCCTTGCGATCTTGTGCCAAACCTTCCCTATTCGAAAGCCTTACGATCCTGTACCTCTTATGGAAGAAGCCTGAGCGCCTTGCAATCCTATGCCGAACCTTGCGATCCTGTGTTGAACCTTCTTTTTTTGAAAGCGTGACAACACAAACTCCTCGCGCAAACTTCTGCTCGCGATAATAATTTGCGAACCCCAACTGATCGTAGAGGAAGACCTTGACCGTGATTCGCAGCTTTCGTTTGCGAACGCCGCTGATCCACAGAGCCTTGCACATGTCTCTGAACTCCTCTAGCGTTGCAGGCGGAAGAAGCTTCAAAAATTCCACATAGATGTCGCGAAGAGAAGCCGCGAACCCTTTTCTCCCGAAGCCCTAGTCGCTGAAACATTTTTCTTCTCGAACGTGTCTCTGATACCACTTATTGAGAAAATTAGAGCAAAGAAAAACATTAATCGACACAAGTCCATAAGAACACAAAGATTTAATGAGGTTAAGAAATGATGCCTATGTCCACAGGAGCAGAGCGCCGGCTTCCTTTCAATATTCAGAAAAGATGTTACAAAATAGAGGAAATCTCCTGGGGTTACTAACAGGCCTATTTATACCCCAGGAGTAAACCCTAAGCACAATATGTAATCACAACATTACCCCTATACCATACCGCGGGGCTTTGCCCCCGCACGCCAACCCACATAACTTCCCAATTTGGACAGATTCTTCCGCTCCGCTCCGCTTTGATCCAGCGTCTGTCCCTATATGGTATATGAGTCATACCATAACACTATTTATCGGATCTAGCTTTAGATTTAACTTAAATCCAACCAAACACTCATGAAAATAAGACTAAATCTAATGCTTTGTTAGTTTCAATATTTCTCCGTTATGTTATGATTCTCCCTTGTTTCGTCTTTTTGGCAATGTAAATCTGGATTTCATAAATCTGAATATGAGTCAAATTTATTTCTCTGTTTATCGCAAGGGATTATAAATTTGCTACAACTGGATTTATTGGATTTAATAGATCATATTTAACTACCTAAAACAAGAATTATTAATTTTAATTGATTTAACTTGGGAAGAAATACATATATGTGCGGCTCCAATTATGGCTTCTTGTGGCACATTCATGAATTGAGGATTTAAGCGATCTCCTCCATTGTACGTCCTTGACTTGCAAACATATTATATATGTTATAGGATCTCTAATGAGTATGGGTTACATTTCTGGGAGAGCCCAAACAAACCACAAGCTAAGAAAAAGAAAAGGCAAGCACATGAATATGAATTCAAAATTAAGGTACCGGACACAACAGCTTCCCTGATCCTCGTTATGTGGTTTGAAGAGTTAGTTGAAATAATTGGTTAAAAGATTATGCTAGAATTAAGGTATTTAGTAGAAGACTATGGAAAATGATTTTATAGTTTATAGTACAAAAATAAATTCTATTTTTTAAATATTATAGATTCTTAGATTTACACTTTTAAAAGGATTGAGACCCTATTAAAATTTATTTTCTAATTAGTACAGCATTTTTCAAGTAAAGGATAGTGATAAGATTTTAACTTTTGAAAGAGGATAATAAAATTCAAAATTATTTAAGTCCTATCAAGATAAAGTAATCCTCACATAAAAGTAAGGATTAAAATATTATGATTGAAGAAAAAGGGAGGTGAGGAGAAGCTTGAGGAGAAGCCTAACAAAAAATTAGTTTAATTTGAATCCTCATAAAAGGAAAAAAGGCTTAAAAAGAATCCTAAACTTGATTTTATTTTAAAAAGTATTAGTAATTTTTTTACAAATAGAATTCTTAAAATCTAACTTTATACTTTATGGAGATCCCAAGTTTAACAAATTACAATTATTTTTGAACTAGATAAAAAATTAAGATTCTTGCGTTTAATACTAAATATTCTTATACCCTAGTTTTTGTCTGATTCACTAGAACTTCTTCTAGGTCGTACTATAACATTCCTGAAGCAAAATTATAGGAAACCCTAAAGAACCCCGCTACCTCAAATTAACATATTTGGTTTTAAAAAGTTGTTGTGTTACTTGAGGATAAATAACATTTAAGTTTGGGGAAATTTGATATGTCTTTAAATATACTTAATTTCTTCTTTATTTTACACATGTTTTTGAATGAAATTATACTTTAATGAAAGTTATTTTTATTTTTATGATGCAGGCATAATATGTATGAGCATTGGAACGAATTTGGACTGAATAAAAGCGAAACAGAATGGAGCAAAAGTGTTGATTATGGTCTAGCGCATAGGTGCCCACTTTTGGGTGCCAAGGTGTTGCAAGAACATCTTGGTGCCAGGTTCTTGGCGCCTAGGCACCCAAGCTTTTTGCTGTAGACAGAGGGCAAGACGCTCAAGTGCTACAGACTGGGCACCTAGGTGTTGCAGTTTGGATGGTTACTTTTTCCAATTATTTTTCATTGTTGAAAGTTCAGACGGGGAGGTTGAAGAAGATTTTAAAATAATTTGGTGCTTCTGATTTAGAAGAGAGAGGAGTGAGGTTGGTTAAAAGAGGTTTGAGAGGGGTTCTAGAGAGAAGCGATCAAATTCCTGAAAATCTTCCATTAGAGTATGTAAGAGTAGGAACCCTTGTTCCAAAGAGATTAAAGTCGGAAATTTAAGAGAATCTTTAAGGGGTTTATGACAACACATTAGGTGGCACTATGGAAAACATCATCCGGTGGAGTTTGCTTGGCAAAAGCTAAGTGTGTAATCTTATTTGATTATTGTTGTAAACACATATTTGATTAATTTGCTTGGATCGAAAGAAGTTTTCTTTAGTGTTTAACATATGTAGTGAGTAGATATTTTATACTTTCCTCTTGCGATGGATAGGTTAGATTAATATGGTTGTGAATGCTTTGAATTGATTTTTAATTTCATGTGATGAGTATATCTCTATACTTAATTTACTTGTTGTACTAGTCATATAACTTGTTAAAATTTGTCGTGACCCATTAAGACTTGACAGAACGATGGAGAAACAACATAAAATATTCTCATCATGCAAATGACTATGAAAGATGAGTCATTGGGGCAATGCAACTTAGGGAAATAGGTTTTGATGGGCGTAAATTAAGGACTCTAGGGTGGCATGCTAGAATCCTAACCAATTTGATCTTGGGATTAATGAATTAAAGCTAGGTTAGTCAAATTGAGGCATAAATTAGGGACTATAGGGTGATAGGATAGAATTGTAACCAATGTAATATAGTGTTTAAGGAATTAGTACAAAGTTAACTAAATTTCTTTACACAGTTGACAAAGGGTATTGAGGAATGCCCTTGTTATTTCTACCATATTAAAAATCTTAGAATTAACACTTACAATCTACTTAAGATATCACAAGAGAAAAGTATCTTTATCAATATTGAATTTCACATGTTTAATTGATCTATGCAAGTATAATTTAGGAGTAGAAACGTAACTTAGGATTAGTTTTTAGAAAAACTACCTTTAACGATTTTCCAAACTAGGACCTAAAAAGTAGCAGGCTTGAATTGACTCTTAGGTTGTTATTGGTGTGAAAGCTTCAAAGAACTTATTTTATCTTCTCTGTGGGATCGACATTCCAGACTCAAGTAGAGCCTTATATTACAAAAGTGATACATGCACTTGTGTAGGTACCCTAACACTTCGATGGATATTGTGAGTTAAATTAAATTATCATTAAAGTGTTGGTAGCTGTTGGGATTGTCAGCTACTACCCCTTCTGTGACACCCACCCCTACACGTTATATTGTCACCTTTTCTGTGACACTTGCTTCTTCACCCGCTGCTGCCACCCCTCCTGTGGCACTTGCTCTTACACCCGCTACTTCCTCGCCTCTAGGGATGTTTATTGCTTCCACACCTATGCCCCTACTTGCTGTGATTGTTATTACTATTGGCACACCTACTACCTTACCACTTCCAGTCTCACACGCTCCGACACCTCTTGAGCCTGACCCGTCGACTCTTGGCTCTCCCCTCATCCCCCGAGGGTGCATTTATTACTAGAGGAGGATTCACAAGTTATTCTTAACATTATATTATGTTTCTTCTTCATGTTATGCATTTTTTGTAACTAATTTGTTCTTAAGCAGATTCATTCCCCACAGGTTGTCTGTCACATGCATCACTGAGATTATTAGGGGCAGGTACGATCAACCCTATCTCTCATGAAAGCAGATCCTTACAGCCACTAGGGACTTGTAATTCAAGGAGTTTGAGGTATGATCATGTAATTTGAATTAGATTTATAAATTTAAATTTATTTTTTATACTAACACCTGGATTATTTCTTATGTTGCAGAGGTCCTTTACTTGACTCTCAGAGCACCACAATTAAATTCGCCGAATCTTTGAGATTCGATGCAAGCATTGCCTTCGAAACATCTTCACGAGCGAGCAACCTGCCTAGATTTGTGAGGGGCTCTATGGCCACTTGACCGCAATCAGAGCCTCTCTTGATTATGAGAGAAAGAGGCAGATGAATCAGGTGAATCAATCGATGAAGGGGGGCCAGAGGGAGCCAGAGGAGTTGCTCTCCATATTGTTAGATATGTCCCCCATACAGAGCACTATAGAAGGCTAGTAAGATTCTTTTAAATGTTTAAAATTTCAATATTTGAAGTAATTTTATGAAGATAACCAATTTTATACGCTATACAAGCCAAGGAGTTGATTCGTGTTAGCTCCATTGAGAAGCTGCATGTCCGAACTCATCGGCTCCCGGGGACTAAACATTGGGCCTTGGAACATTTCTAGCGAGTTGATGCAAGTAAAAAAAAGTTTATTTTGAATTTTACTATTGAAAGTGTCAATTAAATACTAGTTTTAATTCTTTATGAGGAGTTTAAGCAGCTCCGGGAGGCACTTGGCCACTCGGCTCAAACTTCCACTAGTAGCAGTGGCAATCAGTCCACCACTGTGTAGTCTGAGTACGAACTTTGAACCTAAGATGTGAGGAAGAAGAATTATGGCCTTAGAGCGAAGGCCATAGCCTTCAAGGCTGAGCTCTCTCGTCGTCATGTATTAAGTTCCCCAAGCTCCTCATAGCCAGACCAGGAGGCTCATAACCAAACGAGAAGGCTCTTGTCAGGCAGGTGGCTGCAATGAAGGAAGAGATCCACCGGTTACATGAGCAGATACTAGAAGGCCAACATAAGGTTGAGCACTCTATAACGCAAATGGCAGAGACTTAAACAAATCACTGGGTCAAGCGATATATGACATCCATTGAGGAGGAGGAGGAGGAGGAGGAGGAGGGAAATGATGAGTAGTTTTTTTCTTTTATTGTTTTCTCTTATTTGTAAGCATTATTTTGAATATTTGATGTGTAATTTTTGGTTGATTTTACTATTCTTATTTGGGACAATTTGTGACAATATCTTCTTTTTCATTCATGATATGTTTTTAAGCTTTGATCTGTGATATGGTTGGATAAAATTTTGTTGTCATGTAAATATTTTATTGAGTGCAGGTTATGAAATCTAACTGCTCTTTCATACTATTTTTTATGTTTAGTAGGTTTGCGTCTGATTTGTGTTTGTTTTGCGTCAAATAATTCAACGATAAATTGATACTAATATTTCATTGTTCTTCGATATTATTCACCACAAATTCAACGATAATCCTACAAATCTTTTTATCATGGATATTTTCAGACAAAGTTTGACACATGTGTAGGCTAAACAGACACGACATTATGATGATGTAAAAACCAACACAAATTGTTTAAGTCAAAATATTTTGACACAAAATTGATGGAATTAACCCTCGATTTACCATGTAAATCAGATGCAAATCCGGTGATATAGCTCAAATATCATCAGATTTTCCTTCGATTTGCATTTGATTTGGTCCATGCAAATTTGCTTAATTCTTGTAGTGTCACCCCATTCTATGTGGTGTCTCTCAAATAGTGAGCTTGTGCTCTATCCTAGCTCTGAAACCCTTGTAAAATGCATCTGATGTGTACTAACCCTCAATGTTTGATATGATATACTATATTTTTTTACCATTCTGAGTATTAATTGACTTCTTTCAAGTTATAAAAATCTCCAACACCTTGATCTTTCGCTTCATTTTGTACACTCAAACATATTTATCATAACCATTGATCAAAGAGACAAAACATCTCTGTCCGCCAAATGATGCTGTCCTTGTCGGGCCCGAAACGTCTGTGTGAACATACTCTAAAATACCCTATGTAAAATGAATAACATTACCAAAAAAATACATATGTCTTCTTGCCAAACACACAATGTTCGCAGAAAACAAGCTTGCATGTGGTTACTCTTTGCATAAATCTTTACTTCATTAAATCCTGAAGTGAAGCCACTCCATCATGCACTAGTCGCATATGCCACAATGTGATGTATTAGCAACAAGTGTAGTTCCAGTCACTATACTATTTTGAGGATAGTAAATATTATGATGGAGAACTCCCTTTATAAAATCAGCGCTCCACGACATATCCTCAAAACTCCTGCTACAATAAGTCTTCTAGCCTCTGGCTTCTACGACCCCGACTAACAACAAATTATTTTTCATATTAAGAACATATCTAATATCACTCAACTCTCTCACAATATTATTATGCATCATGATAAAGATGTTGCCTACACCAATAATACAAGAATCATTATTGTTGCACATAGTCGCTGTATAATTATCCAACATCTTATAAGTACAGATCCACCCTCAATGAAGAATATATATATATAGATATATATATATATATATATATATATATATATATATATATATATATATATATATATATATATATATATATATATATAAACTGTGAGAAATTAAACATAATGATACATCTGAATCCTTCTCGTCACTCATCTCCACAATAAGATTGACTTTCACCTCAAAGAAATATCCTTTTCCAGTCTCCTTCAAATTCAAACAATCTTTATTTCAAGTAACAATCTTTAAATGGAAAGCACTTTGAATTTTCTCGATACTGCGCCCATGAAATTTGTCCCGCTTTTGAGAAGTATCTCCACTATCACTCATCTTTTCCTAAGTATTCTTCTTCTCTGATTTGCTGCGTTGGAATGTAAGTGCCTCTAACGACTACATATTTATGAAGTATTTGTCCCTTCAATAGAACTCTTGGTTCAACAATATCACAGTCATCTCGCCATAATTTAAGACCTCCTTCCCATGTATGAATGTCATTATGAAGTTTTATATTTATCCGAGAGCAAATTTAATAAAAGTATTGTCTTATCTTCATCTTCAATCTCCTCATTTAAATTTAACGATTATGCCAAAAGCTTTATAAAATCATTCAACTGCTTATCAATAGTAACCCCATATCTCATCTGAAACCGATAGATTTGACACTTCATATGGAGACGATTCATGATGCTCTTCATGAGATATTTGTTTTCAACATTCTCCATAATTTTTCTGCAAAACATTACATCATCACCACATATTTGATCTCCTAAGATAAGTAATTTTGAATCAAGTCACAAAAATTTTGGTTTATCTTCAACTAATCTCTTTCTGACATCTCTTAAAAAAGTTTATCGTTATCAAGAACGTCCTCTACATTCAAAATTCACTATGCATCTATCACTTCACACCACACCATTCCAAGTTTTCTTTTACCATCAAATTTCATCACCTCGATCTTGACGGGATGTATAACCACCCGATGAATCAACACATTTTTCATCTTTGTGATGGATTTTGAAGTAGTCGATGCAATGCTATTATTCATTACTCTACTAGATCTTCTAATCTAACTTTCTCCAACATCTTCCTCTTATGTCCACGACTTTGTTGGAATTGTAGCTGTCCAACTTCAGAATCACCCATCTAGGTTTGATACAAACTATTGTGAAAAGTAATGCGAAAAACGAATTCACGTAACTAACAAACAACCTAAACATAACATGGCTTATGTGGTTCGACACAAATTGCCTACATGCATCAGCGAAGTTATTCCACTATCGACATGTAGGCAGAAAACAAAAAATCGGTCGAATTAGGGTTACAACATAATACCCACAAATCCTTTATAAGATTTTATATAAACAAGCGAGAATTATGGTATACAAATTAGAAATATTTAAAATATAGAAAATATAACATATTTAGATCTTCTGAAAATAGGTTTCAAAATATAGAAAAATAATATAATTAAATATCTCCAAATTAGGCTAACTACTATAAATCTTTCTAATTTACAAACAATTATACTTGAATACTTCACATAACATAAATTACTCTTACGTGGTCTCCTGTGATCAGGTGTCCGGTTGTCCTGACACCTAAATATCCAGATATCTAATGAGACGAGATCACACCACCATGCACGTGAACCCGCTCTCCCATCAGGAAACCACGCATAATATTTTCTCTTTTCCGGCCCTTTGAATTAATAATAGATTTGTAGTTTTTAACATTCATCTTCATGGAAATGTTTTTTCTTGTTGTTAGAGTTTCAAACTTCTTCACTCTTTTTTTCAAGCTGCATATTTTCCAACAATTTAAATAATTATTAATATTATACTTAAAATCTCCCCAAAAAATACGTACGAGTTTTGTCAGGAGATCTACATCACCTTGTCGGCCAATTTATCTGGACACAGCTGCAAGTAAATTTACAATTGCCTATTTGAGAGGCACCACTGAACAGACACAGACCGAAATCTCAGTTCTCATGAATGGGAATCTTAATTAAATAATTGCAAAAATGACATCAATATAATAATAAGAAATAATAAATAAATAAAGCAAATGAGAAAATTATGGAAGCTTGCGTACATGGTTCAGATTGGACAGTAAAACAAGCTAATGTTTAAGTAGCTAGCTGCATGGAGAGTTAATAAATATGTTTGGTCTAGTTAGCAATGCATGGCTGGTCAAGCCACAGATGGTCGTCTAATTTTATTTAAATTTAAGCTGATTATATTGCAATTATTAAATATTAATTGGTTATGATTAATGGTGCAGGTGTTGACCTCCAGCACCACAACGTGCATGTATGATGTCATGATTGATTCGTTATCATTAGGTTTTAGAAAAAATATATATCTATGATTAGTTTTGTTGTAGAAGAATATTAGCTTTGGATAAGAAAGAAGGCGTGAGTTGTATTTACAAGTTTTAGGATTAACCCTTGACAATGAGTGCTAGCTTGCAGGCATGATTCAGTCAAGTCTTTAATGATGTGGCTTGCTATAGTATGAATAACATATATATATATATATATATATATATATATATATATATATATATATATATAGGGGTGTAAACGAGCTGAACATGAAAGAATAAAGCTTGTATTTGTGTTCGGTTCGTTTGAAATTTGGTTTTGTTTGAAATAAGCTCGTGTTTGAAATTGTTCGTGAAGTCATTGTTTGTGAATACGAGCCGAGCACGAACTGTTCGCGAACGACGAGCCAGTTTGACATCCCTAATATTAATATATATAAATAGTTTATTATATTAATTATATAATTTAATTATATAAATATATAATATCTATATTAGTATATTATTAATATAGTATATTAATATATTATTATTATTAATTTATTATATATTATAATTTATAAAATTTAATTTTTTAAAATATCATAAAATTTTCATATATATTTATTTTTAATTATTTTATATTTCGAACAATAATGATTTGAACACGAACGAGCGCATCACTGTTCGTGTTTGGTTCGTTTAACTAACCAAACGAAAAAAAAAATTGTTAACGTTCGTCTCCTTTACTTATCGAACGAATCGAACACGAACTCATTGACGAACCGAACACGAACAGTTCGCGAACAACAGGCTTTTTTGAGAGCCATAAATATATGATTTTGATTCAAATTTAATTAAATTGTATTTTCTATTAATTCTTATGTTACACTTATATTAAAATAAAAAAGCGAAAAAAATATCATAAATAAATTTGAGTTAGGATATAGTAATCTAATTTTGTTTTCTTTCTATTATCATGCATGCTTAAAAGTTAGTTTTCCTACTATTGAGCATCAACACAGACGAAGACAAAAGATTAACTGTAAAACGCCGTCCCAAGCAGAGATTTTGAGCTGGTGCGCCATTGCCTTTTTACAGAAGCACAGCTCCTAGCCATTGGAATGATGGCTTATGGTGTTGGGAAATAAAAATAAAGAAACAAATAATTGAAATTTACATAGATGCCACTTAATTTTTAAGTATTCATAAGTCTAGCAATTTAACTTGCATAATTATATCTTAAAGTCTTAAATGCATACAACTCAATTTCTATGTATTTACTTATTTATATAAGAGAATGTAATAATGGGTTATTACATAACATAGAGATATAAGCACATTTGAAATACATAGAGCCGGAGAAAAAACAAGAGCCCGACAACAACTATTAGACTATGAGATGAGAAGGCAGGTTGTAGGGAAGAAGAAGTGGAGGGTGTAGAGTCTAAGTGCAAGGGGTATTTCATTTGAGGATGAGCACTCCTAAGCTGCATAGGGTGGTCAAAGGTCATCTTTATTGGAGAATGATGAACTTGTTTGGCATGTCACTGCTTTGACTAAAGAGTTCTGTCAGATATGTAAGGGTGGTCAGTAGAGAGAAGAGGCCATTGTAATGCAACAATGGCAGTTTGTGCATCTTCATAGCAAGTGACCTCTAAGTTTAGCGAATAAGGAGGAGGAGGGAAAGAAGGAGAACACTTTAGGAATTTAGATTATTAAGAACAGTCAAACATTGTTGGTACGACTAAATTGATGTTGTGAAAATGTTTGTCGGTAATAAGATTACCGATGGATTTAATGACGGTTTACAATAACCGAGAGTATCCGACATCGCTAGAGACCCAAAAACATTTCATATTTAACTATAACTTAATAGTTGTTTATATAACCACCGCATATGTCCATAGGAAATGTGTTACACTACTGTCAAAAAAGTGTTGTGGTTATGTCGGTAAAACATGTCATGTTTAAGTGCAGCTTGGCCTTCGGTTATATAAGTGATGCTTATGTCCATAGGAAAAGTTTTGTGCTTCAATCGGAAAAGTCTCACGGCTCTGTCAGTAAAATGACGCACCGCCGTCGGTTAACTCTGGAAATTTATTGATAGTTTTATCCATAGACAAAGTTTAGCAATTTAGCCAGACGTCGCTTTTTCAATAAACCGTTGGAAAACCGTCAGCATATAATCAAGGGATCGTAAACTTCTCGGTAAGTCATCGAAACTTGTACCATCAGGAAAAAAATAAAAGCATATTTAAACATTGTAATCTACACACTTAGAATCATAGCAGTACAATAAAAACACAACACAAAATCATAACAAAATTAATTAATGCATAATCATATATAAAAACAAAAGAAAAATAATTGAATTAAACCAAAAAAAATGTACACCTGTACAATAAAAATAAATTTTGTGACAATAAATTGTTTAGCATACAAACAAACCAAAAGATAACCCCCCGCTCATCCTCATCCTCCTAATCCTTATCTTGAACTTGCTCATTCCCTTTCAACAGATCAGAATGATACCCCTTTGATCTCTGCCCTCATCTCTAATCTTAGGGAGTCTATCTGGGTAGCAACCTGACAACCCATCTCCTCTTTCTGTGCAGTGGAAGTAGATGTACCAGATGTGCTAGAGGCTAGACAGGCATCATAGACTGGTGTCTAGGACCCCAAACCGTAATTCCTACCCTTCTTCTTGCCAACAGCCTCTCTCTAGACGTCGTACTCAAAAGGATAGTAAGATGTGCCCGAACGACAACTCGACTGCTGAGATAGGCTCTTAGTGATCCTCTGGAAGGCCTCCTACAAAACATTTGATTAACAAAAGTGAGACTAAATAAATTTCAATAGTTATTTGAATTTTATACTTATTAATCTTGTGAATTATCTAGGTCGCTTGAGATCTATTGTCCACCCAGGACTGATCCTACTGTCGGCTATGGGTGCGCTCGTATAACTATGCGACACTTAGCTCCCGTCCTTTCTGTAGTGTTTGTCAGTATAATGAAATAGTTAGCATACACTTAATGTAAAATAAGATTTAATGCAAATAAATAAGTCTTATCAACCTCCATTTGTACTTTGTATGCGAGAGAGCTCCATTGGCGTGCTTCGAGGTTCCCATGCCTCCGCAGTTAGATTGGAGATTTTGCTTTTCCTGCTCCTTCTTCTGATACTTTTGAGAGTCCTAGGCCTTGAGTAACATGGAAAACACATCCTCGCCAAGCCACAAGGGGCGCTCACATGTCCAGTGTATATCGCTGACCTGGTTACACATCCGATTGCTTGCATTGCGCTCGAATTTCTTGTGGATGCGTGCCTCTTTCTCAGGGGGCTAGAACCATTATTTCTATAAACTGAATTAGAAAGTTTTAGATTCACAAAAATAAATGCATAAATTTAATTACTATGTTTGGTATTTACCTTAAACTTCCCAAACCACATATCCTGAACTATCATCATGATCTCCCTCCATGATAAGTATGAATGGTCACACTTGCTCTGAATTAAGTCTCTGATGGAATGAATGGTCTGTGTTGGGGGACTAAATCTGAAAACAACATATGATTTATACTTTATTAAATTAAAAAGTTTAAGGTAGTAAAGTCAATATTAAAATAAAACTTATGTGCTCCCACTGGGCAAAGCAGATGACTGCTGCTTATGTTGCTCGAACTGGACGACACATCAATAGTAGTTGATGTTGATGGTGTTGGTGGTCTCGTGGTTGTAACTAGTGGCTATGGTGGTGTCAAGGTCAAGACTGGTAGTGGTGCTGGTGACGTGTCTGGTGGCGGTGGTGGTGACATATTGGTCGTGGTGTCGTGGTCACGACTGGCGGAGGTGTGGTGTGGCGGTTGGGACTAGAGGTGGATTCAGTGCGGTGGTCTCCGTACCATCACCTCGAAGATCTCATCTGTTGATGGACTCCTACAAGGTGGCACGTCTCCCGGCAGGGGGGGGACTATCCCTCCCTCTATAAGTCATTTAAAAGCAAGAAAGTAAATTTAATTAGAACATCTACATACAACTAAAGTTGAAAGTACAATAATACACAAAAATAAGAAAGGGCAACACTAAATTGCATGCAATTTATAGACTACTAAAACTGAAAACACAATAGTACTCGGTAAATATAATGAAAAAATGTAAAGTGTAATCTACAAACTATTGAAACTGAAAACACAGAAATATAATGTAAAAATAAAATAAAAAATACACATCTTAGTTAACCTCCTCTGAAGAGTCACTTAAGGATGTAATTAAAATTATTTCATCCAAACCATCGCCAAAATCATGCTCAAATAGATACATCCATTGATACTACACTGATCATCCATGTAAGACTTCGTGTGGTAGGTGTACCGACAGATGCTCCATGTAGTCGAAATAATTGGGTGAGAATATTCTTTTGAGCTTGCATAACATTATCAGAATGTTTGCTTCTAATTGTCGTATGCCATCAACATTCAAACAAGCTACACATATCTGTTTAAAAATACCATGATGTGTGCCAGAAAATTCATGGCAGTAGAGTAACAGATTATTATCTTAGCATTGTACGAGAATTCAGTACATACAGATGAAAGAGAATCAAATAGTGACAACTCCAAAAATTTTTACGTGGAAAACTCGTAAAGGGAAAAACCACGGGGCCTGACCTAATTGCAAAAATTCACTATTGATTGATGATTACAAAAATCTCGTCCTACAAATGGGAGAGGGTGACTATATTTTTCAGACTACAACTTCAACTGACAGTGTCTGGTTGGTGGTTATCAATGGGGGTTAGCAGTGATCGACAATGGTTGGTGGATGTCAATGAAGGTGAGCGGTATTCGAAGACGGTAGATAGTGATCGACGAAGGTTGGAAGTGGTCGTCGGCGATCGGAGGTTTTCGTCGGTGGAGGTTGGCAGTTGATGATGACGGTAGGTGGTAATCGGCGGAGGTTGGCAGAGTGGACGACGGTTGGCATAGTCGATGAAGGTCGGTGGTTGGTGATGGAGGTCGGCGGTGGTCGACAGTTGTCAGCGACAGTCGATAGAGGTCGGTGGTGATCAACATCGGTCTACAGGGGGTCGACGTAGGTCTGCAGTGGTCGACGACGGTCTATGGTGATGATGAGCTGCAGCTTTTCCTCAAAGCTTTGTGCTCTCTCTAGGCTTCAGCTTCTTCTCATGAGAGAGATGAGACTTTATTTGTAGTATTATGGGTGCAATTAATACAAGAATATGAACCATTTTAATCGAACGGTCCTGAGATCTTCTCTAAATCATATGTATTTTAATGGACAATTGAGTGTATTAGTGATGTCAAAATTGAGTGATCATAGGCTTGTTAGATTTGTATTGTCGAGACGCTTGATTTGAATATAAACTTGATATATTTGACAACCGTTTGACCTTTCGAATGTGTCCGAAAATCCTCTAAGTGCGATTCAATGACTTGATCTGGGCTTGATTTGATCTGGATTTGGCTAATTTTCATATCAGTAGGCCCGCCTCATCAAGCCGGTCAGTTTGACTATAAGTTTGCTGAAATCGGAGCTCTGGATGACTTTTAATCAAGGTTTCAATGTTTATTGCTTAAAATATCATCTCAAGATTTGTGTCATGCCTCGAGATTCATGTCAGATGTTGATATCAATGGATTTAAAATATCACTCGACAATCAGCTAAATATGGTTGGCTATAAATTTTGAAGAAAAATAAGACGATCGTGGCTTTTCATTTTAAATATCTTTCCCGCCTCCACAACAATACAACGACTCAAATTTGATGCATATCTGCTCAAGAATTTTAATGCCTAGAGCCACTCACAAATTGATCTACACTGTGCCTACGTAAGAGAATATTTTGCTAAAGACTTCAAAAGCTTGACAATAACAGTTCCTGAATCTCCAACTCCCACCTTCTGGAAATCTTCTTCAAATCTAGTCTAAAATTCACATTATCTTTAGTTTTTCTATTAACATCCATCACAGTGTTGAATTTATTATGAAAGAATTTGTTCTCTATAAGCATCACATTAAGATTATGTTTGATTATGTTATTCTTCTAGTAAAACAGATCCTAAAAAATGATAATCGGTCGGAAATTGATTATAAGTTTGACTCGTTCATGAAGCTCAGATTGAATTAAACACACTGAGCTACGGGCCAAAATTTTGAATCTAATTTATTTGAATTTTACATCATCTAGGCTCAAAGTTAGATTTTTAGCATTTTACTAATGTTAATTCTATCGAAGATCATTAATAGGTTGAACATTGACTCGTAATCCTTTAAGAAAACTTCCTCTAGAAGCCCAACATATGGTCGAGGACTATAGCGTGCATGGCAGAAACTTTAGTAGATCTCTGGGCAAACGACCAATGACTTCAATAAAAGAGGAGGGAAATGATGAATAGTTTCTGCTTATGTTTTCTTTTATTTGTAAGTATTACTTTGAACATTTACCATGAAATTTTTTATTTATTTTACTATTCTTATGTGGGACAATTTCTAACTGTTTCTTTTTTTCATTAGTGATAAATTTTGTTGAGATGTGAATGGTTTATTGTGTGTAGGCTGTGGAAATGTAATTGTTCTATTTTATAGTAAAATAAATAAAATATTGTTCATTATGTAGGATTTGAGATGTGAATGGTCTATTTTATTTTATATATTGTTCATTATGTTTGTGTTTGGTTTGCGTATTTTTTGCGTCGAATAATCGAATGCTAAATTTACAATAATAGTCGGTCGTTCTTCGACTTCACAAATTCAACGGTAATCCGACGAATATTTTTATCGTCCAATGTTTTCAAACACAAAATTCGACACACATGTAGCCTAAACAAATAAAAGCCGATGAAAATTATTTACATCGAAATATTTCGATGCAAAATTGACGGAATTAACAATATCAACCTCATATTTACCCGTCAGAAAAATCAGACGTAAACCAGGCGCAAATCCTATGATATACCTAAACTATTGCCAAATTTGCTTTCGATTTGCATCTGATTTGGCCGACACAAATCTTCTTAATTCCCGTTGAAGTTGAAATAACATCTACAATCTTGCTAATAATAAAATGAACCATCATAAGTATGATGCCAATGGAAAGAGGAAAATATATTTAGACCATTTTGGTAACAAAAGAATGGCAATTAATAATATCAAAGGCTTTTGACAGATTAATTTTTGCAATGAAATGATTAGAGCACTCAGGGAATAGCGTTTAAAATTAGACGGGCTAGAATTATTAGCAATGAAGTACTACTTGCTATTTTGAAATTTTGGTGGGCAATTTCTCTTATTATATATTAGCAAATACATGCATAGATGCATGCCCATCTCTTAATAAAATAAAAATTCATAAAAATGCAGAATATAAATTCCAATTTATAATTATTTTATTAAAATTATAAGAAAATCAAATTTATCTCAAGACAAAAAATAAACTAAAACCTTGTAATATCTTGTAATTTTTATATACATATTTTATAATTATGATAAAATAACATATAAATTTAAGGACGACGTATCACATGGGAAGCTCCTATTAGAAATTTATTTCAGTGCCATTATTCAAAAGTTGTATGTTTAAGGTAATAATGAAGATAAGCCCGCCCCGCAGCATTAAGTGCCGGGAGTCACTTTTAAAATGACATGCATTCATTTCTTCAGCATAATTTTATAATGCTTATATGGTCCCTCCCCCCCCCCCCATCTGTTATATATTCAAACATTGATCATCATTTTGCCGAAGAAAAAAGTTTTTTGCATATGCACTCGATTGATTTTGCTGTTGCCAACTTTTGTAACAAGTTGCATGGGTTATATATGGCTCTCTCTCTCTCTCTCTCTCTCTATATATATATATATATATATATATTAAAAGATTTGTTGACGGGCAAAACCACCAACCAACCCCTTGGGCTCGCAATCCCGATCCCGCAAGGCTTGGGATTGGACCCCGTTAGCCAACCAATTTGAGTACCAACTCTTTATAGCGAACAACTCGCCTAGAGGGTATAACCGTCAACCAACCCCTTGAGCTCGCAATCCCGCTAGGTTTGGGATTGGACGTCGTTAGCCAACTAATTCGAGTACCAACTCCTTATAGCGGACAACTCGCCTGGAGGGGATTCGAACCCCCGGTCTGAGGGGTTTTTTGTAACTGACGAGCAGATGGCAATCAACAAGTCGAGGATGCGGCTCTCTCTCCCTCCCTCTCTCTCCCTCTACATACATCAATGTGACATGTATGTAAATCGTCTTTATTTTTATTTTGTATATAAAAGCAGTGTAAAATTTCTTGGCTGAGTTGTCGGACTGTACTGTGCCGCACTTATGGTGCGCAAAGGAAAGTCTACTGATCATTGCTATTTATCCATTTCATAGCATCAATAAATTTCTATGTAGATCAGCTGATAGGCTTTAATTTCAGCAACCGTTCATGACATGACAACTTAATTAAATCGAGATCATCATGTCAAAATAATTATATGATAGTGGATACAAATGAATCATATAAGATGATGATGTGAAATGAATCAGGAATGGGAACTACTTAGATAACGCCACGCAGCTGGTAGCTCCATAGCTCGCAGAAAACAAAACCATTCTAACCGAACCCTTAACAGAATCCTATGCATTTGATCGAGTATATAAATTGTATAGTTGGAGGGAAGGCTGAAGAAAAGGCATATTTAAGTGTTTCGATCCCATATCTTTAATTCATGAAATATTTTCCTATTTTTTCTTGTGTATTATTTTCACTATTTTTATGTCACTAATCACTTTACTTTTTTAATATTAATTTTAGTTTTTTATTAAATTAAATCATTTTTAAAATTTATTGAAGAGTTTGAAGCACACAATAAACTTATTGAAAGCAAAAGTACGCCGATCGAAGATTTATCAGGCCGACATAACCATGTGCCTAGATCGGCATAGCTACCTTGCAACTACTTTGATTCCTTCAATTCTACAGTGAGCGTGAAATAATTACGTTGGAGGTTGGTGTGGTAATGCCGCGAGACGGTTTCTTTACTATGGTAGTTCAATGTCTCGATTCAGAGTGACGATGCTTGTGCGTTAAGTTCTTTTAATGGAGCATAGATGTTGTTGTGAGTTTTAGAGGTTTCTTTCACCGTGTGATTTCATCAAAAGTGTATTTGAAGTGGAATTCTTGTAAGTTTCAATTTCGTAGAGAGATGACTTGAGTGGTGAAAAGTTCGTACATTTCTTCTTTCATAGTGAAATTTTGGTGTGACGTCGCTCCTTGATTTTTGGTTGTTTTCAGGTTTTTCCACATTAAAGATTGATATGTTTTCTATGGTTTCTTTGTTACGCATTTCTATTTGATATTTTGTTCCTAGTTAGTTGAATTGGTGTTATCCTTATAATTTTCATCCCAAAAAGTGGTTTTGGACCAGGGTTTCTTTACTAAAATTTTTTTTTGAGTGGGAGCAATGACCAACAAAATAAGGTACAAATTTAAGAAGTTAAATGGATCGAACTTTAAGTTTTGGAAAATGCAAGCGGAAGTTTGCTTTATCAAAAGAAATTGTATTTGTCACTGAAATAAATCACCAAAAAGCTTGAAATTATAACTCTTAAAGAATTGGAAGTGTTGGATTAAAAGACCTTAGGCTTGATTCATCTTTCACTTTTTGTTCTATTAAAGCACATTTAAAATTCTTATATGTTAATCATTTAACTTTTTTTAAATTTATTTCTATTAAAAGGTGAAGTTGTATATAGGAAGGAAATTTGAGAACTTGTTATTTTCAATATCTAGCCATTTATAATATATATATTCCATACTTATTTTATATACCCATTTTATTACAAAGCTTTTGAATTACAATTAAAAGTCATATGAATGCATGAATAAACATTTCATTTTAATCACTTTATGCATAATTTAAATAAATGACACAAAAAATGTGTCTTTTTTCTTAAACTTCTAAGTTACACATCGTAAGGGAGTTAGTGTAACTTCCGATTGTGTAATTAGCAAATTTAACTTTTTTTTAAAAAATAAAGCTAACTAATAATATGTAAGCATAAATAAAGTTCATCACATAAGAAATAATTATAATATAATAAAAGTGTGATTAAAGTTTAAATAATATCATTAAATTAACAATTGCTTTTTTATTTTTATATAATATTAATACAAGTTATTTCACTCTTCTTTTAAGGAATTTTTTTTAGATTAGTACTTCTCTCAAATTTGAAGCTAACATGAACATATTTCTTCTGAAATATCGATAGAAGCTACTTCTCCAACTCAAATTTTTAATATTGTATTGCTTGTTGGGAGGTGACATCATTATGCTGGATTGGGTTTCAATTTAGGGTGTCAAAAATTGATTCAAGATATCAAATTGACTCAAACTTGAATAAGAAATTCTAGGTTTAGGTTAACCCAATTAATTTTTGAATTGTGTTCAGATAAAAAATCCTAACATATTTATTGTTTGAGATCTGTTAACCCAATTGACATAAAATTGACCTAATAATTTGAAATTGCCTTGAAACTAAGATATTAAACCAATATTGACCCAAATAACTATTATACATATTTTAAATGGGTTGCGTGGATCAGTTTGAGTCAGTTGATTTGAAGAAAGAACATAGAATTTAGGTTGGAATTTCTGTCCCAAGTTATATTTGGGTTAGGTTTCAGTCAAATAATCTTTTATTGAATTAATTTCAGTTCAATCCCAACCCCGACTATGAGTTTGATTTGACACCCCTTGTTCTAATGCATCCTTAAATCATTTTTACAAGCTTTTGCTTATTAGAAGTCTTAAGACTCCAAACTGTTATTTAAAACACTGACTCCACAAATGAAAAGCTTGCCCTTATTTTTACTGAATAAAAAGCCCACATATTGACACCTTCTAATTTTTATCTTATGAATAAGATCACTTTTGGTTGGCCTAAATTGAATATTGTTCAAACTATTTTTTCAAATCTTGGATCATTCAATTCCTATTCTATTGGCCCTCAAAGATGAATGTCAATTTTTATTAAAATATTTGAAAAGAATGTTACATTAGACTTTTATATCATTGATAATTTTGTGTTGATGGTTTCAACTGCATGAAGACGTCGAAATGGAGCCCATAAATTGATTCTTCGCCTTAACTAGGATCCTTGTCATTGAGGGTGACTTCTTCCATATTACAAATTCAATATACTAATCACCATATTTTATTTATTTTTGGTTCTATTTTCTCTTAACTCCATAATATGTGATGATATTGTTATCAATACGATTACTCACTCATTTGTGACAAGAGCACTTGTCGAGTTAGACATTGTTTATATATTCAAAAAAGAAGTATGTAGTGATCCTATTTATCATGAGTACTGATAAAAAATAAATTCAAAGACCTTCTAGCTTATTACAATAATCATCACCCACTTCTAAAAGAGCACAATCCTTCTAATATCTTGACTTTATACAAATTTAAGAAGAACATTACAATTGATTAACTTCTTTAATTTTGGATATGCATTACATTACAACTAAAAGCCCAATTAATTACTACTATCTTCTAACTGCAATATAAGACTATCTTAGTTTTTTTTTTTCTTACCTTCAATAAAAAAAATTTTGAAAAATCATTGATGCCTCTCATGCCTCATGAGTCAGCCGCTAGCTAGCTTGTCTTTGTTAGCATTGCCAAACCAAGCAAACCGACAAATTTTCTCCTATCATCTAGGGATTAATGCTATCCTAAAAATTTAATGCAGAGTGTAAACTGTCATCCATCCCTCTTAGGTCCTAAATATAAGTTTATAAAAAAATATGTACCGGCAAACAAAAATCTCACTTCGAAAGTAAGAGCTAAATCATAGAGTTTGACGTCAGGATTCCATCTAATACATATAGTATGATATTACTTATAACTTATAATATTAACCAAAATAATAGGAAGCCAACTATTACTTATAACTTATAATATTAACCAAAATAATAGGAAGCCAACCATACAGTGATCGGGTTGTCATCTTTTACCTTTGAAATGCGCAGTAAGTTAACTTAGTAGCGGCCGTAGTATA
>NEWO01000057.1:249549-279338 GCA_003013225.1 Phalaenopsis aphrodite | reverse complement strand
ATTAAGGATTTATCTTATAAGTTACAAAATTGATGAAAATTGGATCATTTTATTTTGAATCAAAATTACATCAAAGTTAATATTATGCCTTGATTGATAGAGATTTGAAATTTAGTAAAAATTGGCCTGCCATCAAATAATTTTGACTTGATATTGAGCTGAAATTAGATTCTCTGATTTGAATCATTAGCTTCTTCAAGCAGAAAAGAGTGTTGTTATATTCCCTAGAATAGATTATAAGAAAATAGAAATTTCTTAATTTTTATACCTATAGACTATGTAAAATTAAAAAAATTCCATTTATATATTGATGATGTGCACAATAAATTACAAAATTTCTTTTATACATGTAGCTATTTTGAGAGTATAACTTTATTTAGACTTAATTGCAAGTCTCTCTAGTAAGGAGAGGAGTAATATCTTACTAAATATTCAATACTACATCAACAAGAAATTTAAAAAGAAAAAAACAAATGCATTAGAAATTTTTAAAAAATTTAAATTAATTATAAAATCTAAATTTAACAAATAAATAATTAAATTATTAAACTTTGATAATAATTTTAAGATTTATCAATTAAATTAAGAACACTTAGATATATAACATCTGAAACATTGCTATTTGCAAATCTAGTATCATCTTTCATCCATTTTTCAAGTACTCAAGTCAAATATCAAAATTTATTTCTCAATAGTTTGATGGTGACACGCGTAAATACATCAGTTGTAGTTCAACACGAGTGTGTTAGATTTTTAAAATTGCATTTTTTGGGCTGTTATGTATGTAATTATTCCTTGAAATTAATTAGCATTGCATTTTTTTTTGGGGGAGTGGGGGGGGGGGAGAATTAGCATTGATTTTTCGATGAAACCTAATTCTAATAGAAATAATTTATTTATAATTTTTATTGATTAATTTAGCTATAAAAATATTGAAATAATTTTATTCTCAAAATTATAAATCTAAATTATTCCTTATATTTGTACATTGGCATTTGGCACATTCAAATAACGAAAAAATACTGCATGAATCGTCGTTAACGGTCAATGGGTTATTCCCCAACTCCAAGATCTCCATGAACTCCAAACCTCCTCATTTGGTTCAAAAATATAGAGAGAAGGAGGGAGAGAGGAGGGAGAGAGAGAGGGAGAGAATGTATTCTTATTATTTATCTTTCTTAATTTTATGATAGACTTATTTCTTCAGAAAGATACAGACCACTCTCACTTCTAGTCTAGCTAACTATAACAATAAAGAGGAACACCAATCATGTCAATAGTAGAAAGATTAAAATGAACACAGCATTAAGAAACCCCACACTGATAGTTTTGAACCCATGTTCCCTCTTCCATGACTTATCCAATGCATCTATGAAAAAAAAAACCCTTTTTAACTCCTTAATTAAGCCTTCTCTTTCCTCGAAGCTATAGCGCGCGTATGGCTCATGCAGAGTCATGCATATACTATTATGATTTTTTTATGTATTATTAGATACAATAAAATTACTGTACATAATAATACAGAACAATACATAATAGTATATAAATCAAATATGATAGGTAGTACCTGAATTTGACTCATTTCCCCCATTTTTTCCATGATCTCTGATGGCTAGCTTTAGATCAGTAGTAGTACATGACTTTTTCTTGGGTCTTAAAACTGTTCCCAATAGTCTCACTTGCTCTTCTGGGGTCATCAAAGTAATTAAGATTTTTGGGATTAATTACCAGTTTAATTTCCTCATAACCAGAATTTATTATTGGAGCCTCCACTTCCCCTTCTCCTGAAATTCCACCAAGGAGAAGCTTTTGGTCTCCTATTTCATTAAACTGAAAATAGTTCTCTGTCTCAAACTCCATTGTTGATCTTCCAAAGCATATTTCAGAAGAGCTGCAGTTCAATTGGTCTCCCCCGAAAATGAGGAGCTTGCTGCTATTTAACTCGGTTTGGTAATGGTGTGATGGCCACATTTCAACTGAGGGGAAGGAGGAATTGGTGTTAAAAAATTTGGATGGAAAATATTGGTGATGGGAGAGTAATGAAGTAGAAGAAGAAGGATGGAGGACATTATGATCAATAGAAGGTTGCAATTGTTGATTCTGCTGCTTTAGCTGATGGCTTGATTTTCTTTGAGTTGGGGAGATTCCAAACAGCTTCTTCTTGAGTTTTGTGTTCCAGTAATTCTTAATGTCATTATCTGTCCTTCCAGGTAGATGTGAAGCTATTATGGACCATCTGCACTTAAAGAGAAGTCAATTCTAGCAAGAAAAAAAATTGAGAAATGAGATTGTCATAAGTTGAATATTTAACTAGAATTACATGGCATTTAATTATTTTTAAGTGTAAGAGAAATTTAAGGCCAATACATTTTCAACATAATTCATAATAACACTAGATTATTTATATAAAATTTAGCTTAGAGATTATGAGACTGTGTTACAATGAGTGATGTAAACAACATTTATCACTTTTTTTTCTTAATTTTTTGAAGAAAAAAATGATATTTTTTCTTGTACAAAAATAACTATCCCCAACATTCTAAATTAGGATTGCCTTGTGAAATATAGAGGAGAAAAAAATTAAGGCTATTCTTACAAAAATATCATTAGAATGTGTTTTGAAAATAAAATGATATAGATTTTAATCTGTTAATCATATGCTAAACACCCACTTAAACAATTCTAATTACTATTTTAACCAATTATCCTCATAAAAGAATGCTTAATGTCTTGATAATAATGCCATGAAGTTTAAGAAATGAAGTGGTATATATCCTGAGCTAAATTTATTTAATTCATGATAACTTTATTTACCCCTTTTTTTTTCGTTTGTTTTGCATTCAAACAAGAAGCTAAGCTTTTAAATCTCGTATGCAAGGGAGGAAAAGTGCATGGAAAGTAGTCAGGTAAGAAAGAAGCCTTTTTATCTATGAGTGCTCTTTGCTAAAACAAGAAAGGAATGATAGCTTTTTCATGTTCTTTATTGTTTTGCAGGTTCTTAAAGTAAATGATGGAGTGAAAAAAAGATGACACATAAAAGTAGAATTAATAATTGAGGAAAAACAAGGCAAATGAGAGTTAACTAACCTGCTCCCAATAGAAGCAAAGAGGCTGCATATGATCCTATCTTCATCATCAGAGAAGTTACCATGCTTTATGTTCGGTCTCAGATAATTTAGCCATCTCAACCTGCAACTCTTCCCACATCTCTTTAGCCCTGGAAGCAACCCAATATCAACTCTCAACAAATCAATTTCCATATAAATTATTTCAACTAAAAAAACTTCCTTTTTCAGGAGAAAAGGTGAGGAAGAGGGAGAGAGGAAGAGAGAGAGAGAGAGAAGGAGAGATGAATCATGATCACTAACCGGCCTTCTGTGGGAGGGAAATCCAATTGCCACCAATCCCATACTTTTCTATGTAGTCCTTAAGCTTATTATCTTCCTCAGGAGACCAAGGTCCTTTCTTCACGTTTTCCTTGTCACAACATGGAGCCCTACCCATATTGGACAGCTTTCTTCTCCCTTAAGCCTGCAAGCCTACTTAGCCTTTCTTATAAAAGGATAGATCAGAAACGAGAATGCATGAAAAAACTAAGGAAAGGAAAGGCTTCTGACTTCAACCCTTGCAAGCTTACTTAGTGCCTTCAAGAAAAAAGCTTTCCTGTACAAAGAGAGCAATCAGAGATGCGTAAATTTGAAAAAGTAAGGTGAAGGGGCAGAAGTCAAAGCATAGTCTGTTTGGTATCAATCAATTGTAGGCTCCTTGTTGGCACTCTCGTTTTATTCATATATACATCATCCATGAATAAAGCCTTCACTATACTTTTGAAGACCCTACATCTATGATTTACGTCTCCCTTTTGCCTTTCTCAGGTTGCTTTCTTCCCTTTTTAATCCTCCACTTCGCAGGACAAAAGTAAGTGGAAGTAATTTCCATGGCTCATGATGACTTCAATTTAACACAGCTGCAAGTAAAATTATAATACTTGAGAGGCACCACTGACCAGCCAGAGACCCAAATCTCAGTTCTCATGAGTTGGGAGTGGGAAACAGTTGCTCCTGGCTTACGTCTTACTCCTGTCGTGGAATCTTAATTAAAAAATTACAAAAAATGACATCAATATAATAATAAGAAATAAATAAATAAATAAAACAAATGAAAAAATTTATGGAAGGTTGTGTACGTTGTTCAGAAAGGACAGTAAAACAAACTAATGTTTAATCAGCTTGCTGCATGGAGAATTAATAAATATGTTTGGTCTGGTTAACAATGCATGGCTGGTCAAGCTACTGATAGTCGTCTAATTTTATTTAAATTTATGTGGATTAAATTGCAATTATTAAATACTAATTGGTTATGATTAAAGGTGCAGGTGTTGACCTCCAGCCCAACAACGTGGATGTATGATATCATGATTGATTCGTTATCATTAGGTTTTAGAAAAAATATATTTTGATGATTAGTTTTGTTGGAGAAGAGTATTAACTTTGGATAGCAAAGAAGGCGTGAGCTATAATTAGAAGTTTAAGGGTTGGTCCTTGATAGTGACTGCTTACTTGCAGTCATGATTCAGTTAAGACTTTGTTTGATGTGGCTTGCTGTTATTATGAATAAAATATATGGTTTTGATTCAAATTTAATGAAAATTTATTTTCTATTAAGTCTTATGTTGTGTTTTGAAATTGATGCTGTTGATATATATGATGAGGGTATATTTTTTTATATTGGAGTAGTGTCAACACAGTCGACAGCTTGCTTTCCGAAGAACAAATAATGTAAAACACCGTACCAAGGAGAAATTTTGAGCTGGAGCGCCATTGCCTTTTTACAGAAGCACTCCTCCTGCCCATTCAAACGATGGCTTGTGCTGTTGGGAAATAGAGCCAAGGAAACCAAATAAATAAGTGAAATTTACATAGATACCATGCAATTTTTAAGTATTTTAATGTCTAACCATTTTACTTTTATATTTATATTTGAAAGACTTGCATGCATACCGCACCATTCCTATGTTCTTACATATTTGCACCTAAACTTTAGTTTTTAGATATTTATCAGCACACCCATGCATGCATGGAAAGGTACGCTGCATTTCACATTTTAAAAGAGATACATTAATTATATTTTTGATGTGATATAAAAGATTTAGATGGTATAAATATAAAAAAAATAATATTTAAACATTAGATATGTAAATGCATAAAATTTTAGTCTTATGTTTGTAAATTTCCCTTTATATTTATAATATTTGGATGGCATAACTTATGCATGTGTAAAATGTATTTTTCAATTGTAGAAGTAAATTATAATGGTATTTTACTGTGATGGTCAAAATTTGAATGGTCCCCATTTGCACGCTGATTTAACTTACAAATTATTAACATATTATTATAAGAGCTTAAGCACATTAAATAAAAGGTCAACATTATTATGAAAAATGTTAGTTTGGCTTCAAAATATTCTAAGCTGTGTAAAGTCGAAGAATAGTCTTATTTAGGCTCTGGGGCTTAGCTTCCGAACTCCAAGGAAAAGGGTTGGATCCACAAATAAGGGAGTAATTGAGCTTGAGTGAGCCCAGGCTCAACTCGTGTTTGGCTCTTTAAGAATACTGATGACTCTGTTCGGCTTGTTTATATATCGAGCGAAAAAATTTATTCGTGTTATGCTTGTTTGTTTAGCAAGTTGAACAAAAGTTGTTTGACCTTCCTAATCACGTAGCTCGTAGGATGCTAAGGATAGATTGAGATTAATTTAAATCTTATTATGGATATTAAAATTTTCATTTAAATATAACTTAATAATTTTCAATTCTACTTTTTAATTAGTAATTTTAATTGATTATATATCTTTGTAGCCTTATAATCAATTAGATTATATATATATATATATATATATATATATATATATATATATATATATATATATATATATATATATATATATATATATATATATATATATATATATATATATATATATATATATATATATATGAATAAACAAATTTTTGTTCATGTTCAACCATTTTGTATATCAAGTACAAAAAAATAATTGTGTTCGACTCGTTTGTTTAGCAAAAAAATTGAACATGAGCTATTGAATGAGCCGAGCACGAGTTGTTCGCAAACAAAGAGCCGTTTTGACAACTTTAATAAAAGTAGAGGAGATTGAAAATAAAATTTTTGTGGTAGTAACTTTTATTACATAAAATAAAACTTACAAGAAAGGGGAACAACCTTCTAGTATCGCCCCATCATTAATAACCACCGATGACTACAACTTGGATTTTGTTGATATTGCCATCACTAAAATGTCTATATAAATTTTTTAAAAAAAATTGTGTCAATATACAAGAATCAGATTTCATGAATCTTTAGCTTATGCCTTACTAGTTTGTGATCTAATACTACAGGCATGTTGAAATATAAACTTGGTTTTAGTTGTTTAAATAAAGCTTAATTGCTAGAAGCTTATTCTAGAATATATGGTAGGTATGAAATTATTGTGTAGTAGATGTGGTAGGTGTTGAATTATTGTGTGGGAGGTATGAAATTATTTGTAACTATTGGATTGGAATTGTGGTGGCACAATCCTAGTCATTAATTTAGGAGGTGACACTAGTATAAATAGGGGTGGAGTCTTTGAGTTTGTATCAATCCTAGTTAAGGTGAAAAATAAGTGTGAAGCTTCTTCCATAAGTTTTTAGTCTTTGTCATATCCAAAAAGCTTCTCCTTTCCAACAAAGTGGTATCAGAGCCTAAATGTTCCATTACAGAGCAATGGCAAAAGGTGGCATGGTTTCGTTTCAAGTCTTGATGCTTAAGGAAAGCATCTACGACAATTGGAGTATCAAGATGAAGACACTCCTTGGAGCGCATGACATTTGGGAGGTTGTGGAGAAAGGCTACGATGAGCCAAGCGTTGAGTTTGCTCTATCCACGACACAAAAGGATAGCTTAAAAGACTTGCAAAAGAGAGACAAGAAGGATCTCTTCCTCATCTATCAAGCTTTAGATGAAGATGGTTTTGAAAAGATCTCAAGTGCTACTTTGGGCAAACTAGCATGGAAGAAGCTCGATGTTTCGTATAAGTGAGAAGAGAAGGTTAAAAATGTATGACTTCAAACTTTAAGATGCCAATTTGATGTTTTGCATATGAAAGAAGGTGAGTTGGTCTCCGATTACTTTTCTATAGTCATTACCATTTCCAATCAACTAAAAAGAAATGATGAGAAGTTAGAAGATGTGACTATCATGGAAAAAATTCTTTGATCGTTAGATTCAAAATTTGATAGTATCACAACCATTATCGAAGAGATGAATGACTTACAAGTCATGATGATAGAGCAACTTCTGGGTTCATTGCAAGCCCATGAAGAAAAGAAGAAGATGAATGAAGAGATTGCCGAACAACTTCTCAAGATGAATCTCCAACCAACTCAGAAAGATGAAAGCTTCAACAACATTAGAAGCCAACATGAAAGAGGTAGTGGACAAGGATGAGGTCATGCTAGCAATCAAGCATGGAGTACCAATAATAACTATGAGAAAGGAGAAAGATCTACAAGAGAGTTTTACCTATGAAAAAGTTTGAAACTATCACATAACCGAAAAAAGCCTTCGAAACTTATAGCATAAGGATAAAAAATAAAGTTTTTCTTTTGTATTTACATTACTGCACTACTATCACAACATTTAATATACAATTTCAAGCATTCAACGAAATAATATAGTTGTCAAACAATAATTTATCCAATCAAATAATGAAATAAAAAAAATTATATTTACTCTAAAATATGTCCATCACTGTTCACAGAAAAAAAAATATGTCTAAATGTATAAGAAAAAATAAAAAAACCCTTCTAATCATCCTCCTCTATCTCGTCAACCTCATCGTCCTCTACCGCTTCCTCCTCCTCTAAAGCTACTGTTGCCCTACGACGCTCCCTCATTCGCTGACAAAAAGTATCCAACTCAATCTTCAGCTTGACCTCCATGTTGGCCTCCAACTCCAACCTCATTTGAGAGAACTGGGTCTCCACTTTGGTAATGAATGCTGCAACACGCCTGGAGATCTGCTCATCATGTTCGGTTGTCGTAGTAGGTGTAAATGTAATAGTGAAAGAGTGAGAGTCGTAGGCAAACCTCTATGACTCGAGCCCGTTGACTCGGCCCTTCTTCTTTCGTGTAGCAACCTCCATCCACAGGTCGTACTCAGAAGGATCATGCTCGCAGATTGTAATACCTCGCTTCATCTGTGATCAACTCTCCTTCAGCTACTAGAATATCTTATGCAAACTAAAGTAGTTACATTGTGTTAGAGCTAACTTGTAATAATAACAAACTAGTTTAGCTTGTCAATTCCCTGGGTTGCACGTGGTCAGTTGCTAATCCAAAATTGGTTGGATTGCCTCATGGTGGTACGCTCATGTACATTGGCGGCGGAGGACTCTTGTTAAATTTCCACAGTATGCCCATAAAATGAAATAATTAGAATATATCTTCAAACTATAAAAAAATTTATAGAATAAATAAAATCTTATCAGCCTCCTCTTGTATTTCGTATGTGGGAGCACCCCACCAGTGTGTTTGGAGGGCCCCATGCCTCCACAGTTCTACCGCTTGTTCTGCTTTGTTTGCTCCCTCTTCTGGTAGTCTGGAGAATTTCGGACCTTAAACACCGTGACAAAAACATCCTCTCTAAGCCACAAAGGATGTTGTCATGTTGTTGTATTTTCTTTTTGTTTTTCGAATGTAATGGATAGATTTTCTGTGTTGTTTTGTTGTGATTGTATTTTTGGATTAGTTTATTATATCTTTGGATTCATATTAAACTTAACTGTTCTAATATTTTTATTATTTATGGTGTCCTTTCAAGTTAATCTTGTTTAGCTACGATTTACTTACTACAATATGTTAGTTCTTTTCTATGTATACTTGTAAATGTTTGAGATAAACACATGTAGTAGGATGTACTTTTATGCTAATTTTTCTCCCTGCTTATATTCATGTTTTACATTGTTGTACATATTAAAAATCAAGTTTTTAAAAGCTTAAATTTATTTATTCTCAATTGCTTGTATTTAAAAAATGCTATGAATTAATACAAATTTGAGATATGTGGTGTCAAGTTGAAATTATTGCAATTTGGAGTAAGAAAAACATAGTATTTTTATTTTTTATTCCATGTAAATCAATGTAGACTAATGTGTAGTGAACTTATAGTTTAACTGGTAGAAAAATAGTTTGACTGTTTATTTTTATAAAGATTTATATATTTGTTAACTTAAGTATTCTTTGATATACACTTCATGAGAATTTAATCTCCAGTAAAATCATAAATTTTAATTATTACATATTTCCTATGAAAAATTTTAAAAAAAATGAAAGGGTGTGATAGGTTTCACTTTAGAACAGTGAAATTAAAAACTATTAAGGATCTATCCAGATATAGTAGTCCTCCTTAAATTAAAGCTAAGAATTAAAAAAAAATATCCTAAAATAAGAAAAAAAAAAGCTTAAAAGAAAAGTATTAAGGTAAGAAAAGCTTGAGAAAAAGCCTTATCAAAAATTGGTTTCACTATAATCTTTCTCAAGTTGAAACATATTACATTCCTAAGCTTATGTGTATTCAAAGTGAGTATGTAAGTTTCTTTTTCTTTTGAAAGGAGCTTAAATCCTATTTTTACTCCATCTAAAATACTTAAGTTAGCAAGCATTTACTCCTTTGTAAATTCAATACAAAAGAAAGTTTTCCTAATTAGATGAAAGGTTGATTTACTAGAAAGGGTGACATAGAACTAAGGGAAGACCAAGTGACTGGCGTGTAGGCGCCAGCTTTTGGGTACCAAGGCATTGCACCAGAGCGCCTGAGCGCCACTTACTTGGGCGCCTAGGCACCGGAACTGCCTGAGTCAGTTTCAGTAGTTTTCTTCACATGATTCAAAGAGTTATTCTAGACATATATTGGTGTATTTGGTGAAGTAAAATAGTGGGAAGAAGAAGGCTAACTGCCGTAGAAATCCTATGGGAAAACTTTAGGAGTTCTTAGGGTAGTAACTTGTTATTTCTTTGATTATTGTATTGAGATATTGGTGAAGATTGAGAGTTGTATTGGAGAGGAGATTCTCAGCATTGCAACAAGGATCAGGAGATCCTTTGGGGAGACATTTATGAGATTTTATAAAGGTAAAAAAACTAAGTATTGTGCACCTTTTGTATAGTACTTTTCTATAATCATAATTTTAGTGGATTTGTTTTATTTGAAAATTTTGTTTGTGTTTTTCTTCCATGCATTGTGAGTAGTTCTTCTTACCTTTCTCTTTTGATGAATAAGTAGGTTGTGTAGGAATAGTAGAATGTTTTTAAATTTTGTTTTTACTCTTTAATGTGATGAGTATTCTTCAAGGCTTAATTTATTTTTTATTCTGACCAAGTGATTAGTTAAAATTTGTTGTGATCCATTATGACTCGAAGAGTTAGAGGAACAATTATAATATTCACTTCGAGCTAGTGGGTGAAGCCAAAGTAGTCCATAGGGCAATGCAAATAGATAGAGAAATAATCATTGGCGGGTTCAAACTGGGTCTAAGGATTTAAAACTAGTTAACCTAACTTTTTTTTGCACTCGGGAGAGAGTAAAGAAGAGAATTGCTCATATTTGCCACTAGCCACATTTGCAATTCAAAGTATTTTGTTCTTGCACACCACTCAGATCATTGTAAGGGAGGGTAGCATTATATCTTGATTTTCACCAGTTTAATTATATTTAGTAAATTTGGTTTAGGATTAAACCATTAAGATTACCGGAAATTCGGTAGAACTAGTAATCATGATAAAAATTAACTTTATTTCCGGGCTACAAACTAAACCTAGTAAGCTAGGACTTTTCTTAAGCTTAACCATCTCACTCCCTATGGGATTGATATTCCAAACTCATAACTTAGATATTACCGATACAACACGTATACTTGTGTGAAATCTCACTATGTAAATGCACATGAACCAGGATGGTATCATTCATCGAGCTTAGTTCACAATCCGCTTATCGAGTCGAGCCCGAGTTGACTCACGAGCCGGCCTATCTCATTTAAACTCCAAAATATAACAAAAAAGATTGCCATTTTTTAGAAAAGCCGAAAATTTGACCCTATTTGATAATAAAAGCTAAGATATGCTAAACTAATCTTATTTTTTAAAAATAACAATATTTATTATATTTAACTATGAAAAATAATTATTTAAGCTTATAACATGATTAAAAAAAAGTTTGTGCTCAGCTTGTATCTGTTTAGTATTAGAGCATAGCAATAACTTAATCATGTATATAAAATTGAGCATTCTTTAATGTTGATTCATCAATCATGCGATTGTCTGATTTGGTGAGCACGGTTGGCCAATTTACTTCTTGGTCGACGAAAATAATGATATATATATATATATAATTAGGTACATAATAGTTTGGTCGACAAATTTTTATCAACTTTCATTGCGTAAACAACAAGGTGACATTGGCCATTCGATTCTTAGTTCCATAAAAAGGGCTCCTTTAGTCCTTTGGTAGTGTAGCCCACTAGAAGGCCAGCTCACTGTTTAAGACGGAACTGATAGGTTTTGATGTGCTGCAATAGGTATGGAGAATCAAATTTATCGTGGGCAATATATATATAGAAAGAGATATATATATATATATATATAGCACTTGAAGCATTTGTATTTAAATTACATGTATAACACCTATATATTTTTGGGACTTTTACATACATACCACCCAATTCCTATGTATTTACATGTCTGACACGTAAGATTTTGCTTTTGTATTTTTCCATGACAAATATTTCATATCAAACAAAAATAGCACTATTTTAACTTTTTAAAGAGTGAAATATACATTTTCATACGTAGATAAGGTGTCAAATATGTAAAATTTAAAGTTTAGTCGTTAGATATAAAAATACATATGACTTGAGTGGTATGTAAATTTTCTGATATATTTTGAGCTGTATGTATATATATCGCACATTTTATATGTATTTACATATCTAACGCCTGAACTATATATTTACCGCCCAAATTTCTTATACATGTTGTGTGCTATTCACCATGCTCGAGTGATTATTTGACATTTTAGAATTGCGCAAGGAACCAACATATACAAAGATTAAAAAAAGTCATGCAAGTGGTCACGAAGATTTTTAATGTGGAAGAACCTTGAAAATAGAACTAATCACGGTTCTTAAGGTAAGAAAATTATCTTTGTAATCAAGAGTACATATGTTAAATATTCTTCTAAATTATGTAATATTATACCACAAAAACTTTATCCCAATTTTATAATTGTAGTTTGGCTACAAAATCCAGAATTGTGCAAAAAAAACTATAATCGATGGCTATAACAACCATAACAAAGCTATCAAAAACAAAGTTAAAGTGTATAACAATCATAGTTGAATATAAAAATAATTGGAATAACAGTCATAGTAGAGCAACCTAAACTGTAGTTGGAGTCTATTGTCATAGTTACCTACAATAATTGCTTGTGATGTTAGACAACTATCGGTGGTCGAAGCTTTAGTAGTCTATTAGTTTGTTGCAATCTCAGGTGACTTCGACAACTACCTGCATTTTAAGAGTTAAGCTTTAGTAGTTCTCTCACCCTCTTATAATTTCTCTCTTTGAGTGAATAATATATGTCTATTTATTTCTTTTTAGTGGAGAATCTTGGGAAATTGGACAATCTCCCAAAACACTTCATCTGATGATCAACATTGTTGTCCACATATACTTTTTTCACGATTTAAGTGTCTTAATGACATTGTAATTAAATTATCTCAAACTCGTTGGATTTGTCTCATAGAGTCGCCAATTTTGTTATAAGTATGTCACATTTTGATATTGTGTAACTTTCAAATTGATACACCAAAGACTTTGAATATACTTCAAGTTTTTTGATCTATGCTAATTTGAACTCAAATTGGATCACTTTCAGTGTCATTAGGTTTGTTTTGTCAAGAAGCTCAGTTTGAATAAAAATTTGTCCCTAATAATCTTGAATTTGAATTTAGAATGTTTCTTGCTCAAAATGCACAGAAATTCATGTCTGATATTAAAACTTTGTTGAAAGCGCATCAATATCACATCAAAAAAATATCACTTTCTTAACTTTTAAAAAATAAAATATATCTTTTCAAACCTAGGTAAGGTGACATACATAAAAAATTAAAGTTTAGATGTTAGAAACATAAATACATAAGCATTAAGTTATATGTATGTAAATCTTTTTTGGATCGCAAAATTAGCCCTCCTTTTAAGGGGTCCTATTACCTCCCTATTTAGGGTATGTTTGAGATAACTTTCAATATACTTTGTGTTTTAGACTATCACCATTATTTTATTTGAGGAATATCTTTCTAAAAATTTATGTAGTCCTAAGCTGTCATTTTCAACATGTCTTAAGGAGAAAATAGCTTTTGAGAGAATTGCTGGAAACTATATATATATATATATATATATATATATAGTTTCCACCAACTTTCTAAAAAGCTATTTTCTCTTTAATAACTTCATAAATATTTTAACCCATAATCTCGCATGGTCAGCCTTCTTCTTTTCTTTTTCTAGAACCCTAACTGCAGCTACCCTCATCCTTCTTTCTTGGCTGCGTTATAAGAAGTCATGTGTGTAAGTTAGTTGAAGCTTTCCCTTATTTATTGAATGTAACCTTTGCGAGCAAACCTTCTTGCGCGTGCATATTAAGATTAGACACTTTGATCAGTGTTTTTTATGTTGTAGAATTCTTAATTTGCTTTTTTGGTAGCAGTATTAAAATCCTTAATCATATTGTGTATTGCAGGTTTCAGTGCTTGGTGTTTATGAAAGTCTACTTAGGTAAATATGAAGTGGCCATATTTTAACACATGACATAGAATTTTACTTAATTATTCATGAATTTTAAGATTAGCAAAAAGTTATAGTTACTGCATACTAAAAAGTTCTCAAGAAAATCTTGAGCCATAGCTTAGTATAATTTTGCCACACACATATAGAAATACAAGAGACTATGAGATATATCTTATGTGAAAAAAATTTTGGAAAGAAAAAATTACAAGGGTTTGCACAGTCAAAACAATGATTCGCTAGAAAATTAGAAAAGAATAAGTTTAGTCTTCTCCTGAATTAGGGAGTACATTATCAGGGGAAAAATAAAACATAGCTATATAGTAGTAGTTTGGCTGCATCATTCATAGTTAGGCTACAACAAGTGTAATGGGTGGTTATGATAGTTGAGATTTGCTATAAAAAACATAGTTGGTGATCACAACAAGCATGGTTAGGTTAGGCTACATCGTATAATTGTAGTTTGATGTAATAATCATAGTTAGTGGCTACAAGATTCGTGATTGGCTACAAAAGGCATAGTTGGTGGTTACAACATCATAGTTGGACTATAAAAATTGTAGTTAATTGCAATAGTTATAGTTGGTGGCTATAATAACAACTGGTAGTAATCGACAGTTACTATTAATCATTGATTTTGTATTTCTCTTCATGGTTTACACTTCAGTTGAAAGCTTACCCTTCTCTTCTCCTCTTTGTTCATGTGAAGAATGGGAGCCTATTTATAATTTTTGTGTTGAACATTTTGATAAATTTTGCAAAAATCTCAAAATTCTCTATCGGAGGTCCATATATACTTATTCCTTCAGTCATATGTCATTCTTTCAACATTCAAGTGTCTTAACAATAGCAAAATTTGGTGATCATATGTTCATTGGATTTTTTTCATTGTGTCACTCAATTTGACTATAAGCATGTCAAATTTAAAAATTTTTAATTTTCCAATTAATGCTTCAAAAATTTTTTATTACACTTTAAGTGCTTGATTTGGACTTATTTAAACTTGAATTGACTCACTTTTAGTATTATTGAGCTTGTATTGTTGAGATGCTAAGTATATATAACTATAACTTCGTTGAAATTATAGCTTGGATGATTTTAAATTTGAATATGAATAAATTTATACTCAAAATGCATTGAGATTTGTGCCTAATAATATAAATTTCTTGGTGACATATCAATGTTTGAGGACCCTAATCAAACTTGTCTCTATATTAAGAAGATGATAGTATCTCATTATATTTGTATTGATGTTGCAATGCAATTTCTGGAGTAGTGCTATCACATATTAATTAATTGTATGATATTATTTTTGAGTTGTGAGTTTTCTTGAGTATTGCCAGAGTAGATAGAAATGAATTTCGATATTGTTTTAAGCATACATTTTATGTCTTTTCCTTGGTACAATGCTAGTAGATCTTCATTTTCTTGTAGCTCAAGTTTAATTATTCCAAAAAGGTGGGCTTTTTGGATACCAAAGTTATAAGAATATAACAAAGTCTAATGAAAATATCACTAATGTGCTTTTGGACTTCACGGATGTAGCATACATCCATTAGTTTCTTCACCTCTTGCTGGATAGGCTCAGATAAAGTGGTGTTTGAATCCCCTAGCTTTATCTTTATTAGTCGTACAGTGGGATCAATGTTTAGTAGTTGTCATGCAATGTCTATGGGGCATTTCGACGGTGGACCGGGTGAAGACGTCTCAGTTTTCCTTGAACGTTTGGATGAGAGTTGCCTTCGACTTGGAATCAAAACTTCACTGATTAGAAAGAATTCACCCATTTCTTTATTGGCAGTAGGGACTTGGATGCTATTTTCACAGGTGTCGAAACTGCCCTCCCTATGGATTTGAAGGTCAAGCGCCTCTTGCTCGACAGTGGTCACCACTCTGAGGTAAAACATTCTTAACTATTCCAGTTCTCCTCAGATGGTGACGAATTCTCCCTCTCCAAAAACTTCAATGCCACGTGGTAGGTTAATGTCATTGCCCAAAAGTTGTTTAACAGTGGACGGTTTAAGATGACATTATAATTAGGCGAGGAATCGACTACTAGGAAGTCTTCAGACCTTGTAAATTGTCAATATTTATCTCTCTATGTGACTATAAGTGTGATTACCCCAAGGTCCTCCTTTCTTTATCTCTAGAATCGGCACCACCATCTGCTATGTCTCTAGTTGGAGTTTATCAAATACGACTTTAAATAGGATGTTCATCGAGCTCCCTGTGTTGATGAGTATACTCCTCACCTGGTATTTATTGAGTAAAGTCGTAATAAAAATCACATAGTTGTAAGGATTATCTCTTGCTTGTAGGTCTTTGTCGGTGAACATGATAGGGGGTACGCCGCTCTTCACGGGATAGGATCAATGACACATAAGTCCCCCGATCAGACCCTTTTTAAATTTGATCAACGAGATGATTCACCTTACCCTCCTAGTATTTGGGGTAATATTCCTGCAATTCAAATGGTGTTGGCACAAGCTGGCTCGTTGTTTGCTCTGCCAGACAAGGCTTTTCCTTGTCTGTGTGCAACGACCTCGACAACCACAAACTCTTTCAATTTTTTGGCCTTGATAATTCCTCAACGAGGCCTTTAAGGTGCCAGCATTCCTATATGTTGTGGCAGTGGTCATGATGATAAACACAAAATTTGTTAGGGTTTCAGGTGGATCCTTCTGTTCTCATCGTCGTAGGTTTCTTGAAGTAATTTTTATCCTAGATGGCCTATACTAGCTCAACCAACAAGATTCTTAGAGGGGTCAACTTGAGGGGCTCCTGCTGGGCCGTTGGTTTTTCTTTATGTTGAATCATGCGCTGGTCAGGATAACGATGTCGTTTTTCATAGCGATCATCCATCAGACTTCCTTTGCTGTGAGGCTCACCTTCGTGGCGCAGACGAATAGAAGGTCATAGGCCATCTCTTACCTGCTAACCACCATCTACCAACCCCCTTATTTGTGGATAGGCATCTACAGTGATTTTCTTGGCCTCCTCTCAGTCATGGATCACTAATTCCTTAACAACGATATGGTTGTTGGCCATCTTTAAAAATTTGGCCATCAAATTTGGCTTGCATAGTCCCATAACTTATTTAAATTGTTTGCTTTTAACACATTTTATCATGGAGGTTTGAGCGATTACAGGTTCAAGGTTTTGAATCTCTAGCATCTCCCACTGGAGTCTTACTATATATGAACAGAGGGTTTCTTCTTCCTTCTGCCTAATTTGGAGGAGAGATCGTGACTTCTTCCGTGGCTTTTGTGTGCTAACAAAATGGGACGTGAAAAATCCTTTGAATTTACTAAAGGAGGGGATTATTTCTACCGAGAGAGCTTTGAATCAACAAAGGATCGACTCCGTCTACGTGGTGCTGAATATACGATGTTTGAAGGCGTTGGTGATCTTGAGAATGCCAATGGCCGACTCAAAAGTGGCTACGTGGTCCGTTGGGTCTGTAAGACCTTTGTACGAGTCGAGGTTGGGGTCTTAAACTTTTAAGGTGGTTTAGCTTGCAAAATTTCTCTAGAAAAAAACATTCTTTATGTGGCAGACAACAATTTGTTGGTGCGATGCTTTTCCATTATGATTGATCCATCACTATCTTGGTAGTGAGAGATGTTTCCACCATCTTCCTTGGCTGAGATTGTCAGTTGTTAGGCCTCGATCCATCTCATCTACCATTTGGTTCAACATGGTTATCTTTGTGGGGATTTTGGTTTTGTTGGTTCTAGCCTCTGTTAGCCAAGGGCTTCTTAGAGGGCACCCACCAAATGTTCTTCCATTTTCAGTATTAACTGTTCCTTCAACTCCATTACTTGTTGTCGGACTATCTTCCTCGTGCTATCTATCTCTACAAACTGATTTTGTATTTCTTGAGTGACTGCCTTGCCGTTGCGCTGTGCTCCTTGTCATGTTGGAGGCATGGGTCCATGCTCATCATACCTTTTAAAGTGTTGAACCTAAAAAAATCTGGAATCCCACCCAAGGAATAGAGTACAAATGGGATGATAAGGATAAAACAATAAAATGAGCTTCATTGCTTGCCTCTTTATTGTAATGTGTCTCCTTTTTATAAGAATATAAGGTCCATAGATGGGATGATAAGGATAAAACAATAAAATGAGCTTCATTGCTTGCCTCTTTATCGTAACGTGTCTCCTATTTATAAGAATATAAGGTCCATTAAGCACACAATTACCTTAATGCTCTCTCCATACAAAAGATCATAGGGGTACAAGAGTCATTTGCCCAATACAACAATATATATATATATATATATATATATATATATATATATATATATATATATATATATATATCTCAATGAAGTCAACTTTTGCTTGAGTATCAATTTGTTGAATAACTCGATCTGTTGACCGATCATGACCCATTTTCGCTGGGGCCCACCTTATTTGTCGTGCTGCATACCCTTGCTTCGAGATTCTGTCACCCCAAACCGGTCATACAAATGAATCATTGGCAGTTTGGACCTCATTAACTCTTAAGAGGAGGGATGTATAATAGGTATTCGAAAAAATATTACATACAGATGTGATCTATTTGAGTTTGATGATCCTATGGCGATATAAGAATGAAATTGGAATTATAACGAAGTCTAATCTGACCTCAATAAAATCCAATTCGGCGGCGTACCAAATACGCTCGTTAGATTGACAAAGGGCCAGGGCCTCCGAGGCGGTTTCAGTTCCGTCCAAATTGCGATGGCTACGGCTCTGCCGTCTGCCTGCATCTCTCCATCTCCCTCGCCGCCGGTTGCTGAAAGAGGTGGTGTCATTCTTGTTCCCCTCCGTCGTCGTCTTGAACTCACGCAGTCCTCTCCCGCTTTCTCTTCGATCTCTACCCTCCATTTCTCCCCACTTTTTCGATCTAGGTCTCGAAGGACGGACGCAGCGTCTGCCGCTTGGAGTAGCTTGGAGGAAGTGCAGCTCCTTGGGGATCAGCTCGATGACGACGCGCCATCGTCGATCGAGCTTCTGCCGATCAACAGTGAGGAGCAGTTCGATCGGATCATTGGAGAGGCCCAGCGGCTTGATGAATCATTGATCATCCTCTGGTTTTCTTTAGAACTCTTGTTGTTCGTTTTTCGGTTCAAATTCTTTAGAATAATGTGACATTTGTATGAACGGCTTAGGACTGACTAATTCAAAACAAATGAAAAAAGTGATGATTTCTGTTTCGAATTATACTTTTTCATACTTAAACAATATTGATTTCTAATTGCATGGACCGAATGATAGAATCTGGTAAACTTATCGTTTTTCAAAACTAGCCCGACGAACCCTTCTAATGTGGTTCTTTGTAAAGTATTATAGTAGTTTTCAAAGTTTTACAGAAAAATAAAGATTACGTTGTGAATGAGAGCAATTATCTTAGCAATGGTGTTAAAAGTTTCAGAATTTATCATTTATTTGCCTCGATTCACTGAAATCCTGATAGAGCTTATTATAAAAGCTGTATTAATGCTAGAATTTTCTTATGAAATCTTGGCGCACAAATCAGGTATACCTTTGGTAAAAATGCCGTTATTTTACGAAAAGCTCTACTATTAATACATAAATCCAAAATCTTTACCATGTTAATGTCACGAGTAACTTGTCTCTAGTCACTCGTGTGGCTTTAGCGCTCCTCCTTGGCACTAAATTAACTTCCTTGGCACTAAATTAACATATCTCTCACAACAAATGGGCTTGTAAGCACAAAACACTCTAAAGAGGAGTAGGGAGAAATATTGGAGAAAGTAACACTTTACTAAGAAAGAAAGATTACAACACTTGAATGCTTGGAAGCATGGAAGGTTTTCTTGGATGGTTACAAGTGAGGGGAGGGGCTCCTATTTATAGTCATCTCCAAGACTAAGGGAACATTATAGATTACATTAGAATATACTAATTTCTAGATAGTCTTACATTATTCTTTACATTTACATGATTCTAGAACTTTCCAGAATATTTTAGAATCCTCTTGAAGCTTGCTACTTTCAGCATATTTCTAGAATTATGTGGAATCTTCTAGAATTCTTTGAAATTTGTTCCTTCTTTCTAGTTTTTTCTAGAATGTCGTGGAATCTTCTAGAGTCTCTTGGGAGCATTGAGTCAAGCACGGGGGCGGTCTGATCTACTCATTCAAAGGGAAAGCGCACCACTCTCTTGATTTTCTTCTCACTAGATGAAGAGCTAGTGGAATTTCATTACCTCATGCCAGCGGGGGAAAAGACAAAGACGCTCACTACGAGAGGAGAGAGTGATTCAGCTGCTAACAAGCGTAGGTTTTTCATGGATTGCTCTCTGCATTCTGAGCTTCTCTAGAATCTTTCTTTCCTATGTTTAGCTAGCTACTTATTCTTGAAGATGGCGGAGCGTGACAATCTCCCCCGCTTAAGCTCGCAATGCCCTCGTTGCGGCTTCCCTTTGGCATTCGGGCCAGCTTGCTTTGTTTGCTCTTGGTAAACTTAGGTTTTTCCTTAGTGATATGGGGGAGGGGTGCCATGCAGTGAGACTTCATGATTGGCAGTTTAGTCCTTGGCTTTAGCCTAATTAGATGATTTTTCTCCCTCATTGGCGGTAGTTCTTTAAGAACCTTCACCACTTTCATTGACACCTTCTTGTGCCTTCACTTCTTCATTGGAGTCGTGAAGAACAACCAAGTAACTCCCTCGTTCTTTTGGAATAACCTCTTTGATTTGGATGGTTGATAACAATTTGATTTCCAGCTTGTTAGCCCTTATTATCGGTACCAAGCAAGCTTGATTCTCTTCCATGATGCACTTGCTATTGGCGAAGGGTATTGTGAATGCTCTTGCTTGATCCAAGAAGTTCATCCCTAGAACAACTTTAAAATTATCTATCGGAATGACAGAGAAGTATAAGGCACTTGACCATGCTCCAATATTGGTCTTTACTCCCCTGACTATTACATGGATTGACCTTACTTTTGAATTGACCAACTTGATGGAGACTCCTCCTTCAGTCATTCGAAAACCTATTCTCTTTGCTTCATTGGCGGAGATGAAGTTATGGGAAGCACCCATGTCCACCATTACTCTATTGGTCTTCCTGTCTATTACCATCTCCACAAGGAGTAACCCCTTTGCTTGAGGTTTTGCTGGAGCTTGCATTCCATTCAGCAGTTTTATAGACCCCACTTATGCTGCCATATCTTCACCTTCTTTCTTTTGATGGCTTGCAGGGAGAAAATTCATAGCCTTCTTTTGAGGGTAGTATCTTGCCTAATGAAGTCCTCTACAAAGAAAACAGTTGTGTGGTTTCATTTTGTTATTAGACTTCTCCTTCTCTTTTGCCTTGGATGGGGTCGATTCGCTACGGCTCTCCTCCTTATATTAATCTTTGTCTTCCCCTCTTTGATGTATGTACTCTTCTTATCCTTTGGCTTTGTGGACTCTCTTGAGTAATCAACTAGGCTTTCGGTGACCGCAATAACAGCAGCAAGATCTTGCACTGCGCGCCTCCTAAGCTCAGTGTTTGCCCACTTTTGGAGTCCATCCATGAAGTTGAAAAGAACATCCTTGTCAGATATGTCATGAGTTCAAGAACCAAGCTTGTGAACTCCCTATTATATTCGCGAATCGATCTTTCTTGTTTGAGCCTTTGTAATCAGCTTTATCTCATCCCCCACATTCTCGAGATCGAATTGTCTTTTTAGCTCTCTCTTGAAATCATTAAATGTGGATATGGTGCACATACTTTTCTCAATATCTCCCCGCCTTTCTCTCCATCACAACATAGTGATGTCAGAGAGATAAAAAGTTGCAAATTGTGTTTTTGCCTCTTCACCCGTGATTCCTATCGCCCCGAAATATTGTTGAATTCCTCATAAGAAGTTATCCATTTTCTTAGTGTTGCGAGCTTCTCCAAAACTCTTTGGTTTTGGAATTTCAATCATCTTAGCTTCAAAAGTATGGTTGTTGGTCGGTGTCGCTAGTGCTCTCTTGCATAGCGAGATGTCTCAACGCATTTCCTCCAAGTTAACACGCTCACCACTCACCTCTTCCTCATAGGCTCATTGTACCTCATGGAGCTCCCCCATTAAATCCTCCCGCATATTAGACCTTTGGTCCCTTAAAGACTTCCAGTTAGAGCATCATATCTTTGATAGTCGAATGGATTGTGATGTTCTCCTCCTCGAGACCATCAATCTTTTGGCCAAGATCTCTATCTAGGCCTCCATTTCATTCATTGACTCCTCCACCCGAGCAAGACGCGAATCAAAGCCGTGCATGATCTCCTTGGACCTCCCATGTGGTTTGGATGCAACTAGATCTCGTTGCTCTTGACGACCTCACCCTTGTTGAGATGATTCAACATTAGTGTCTTTAGACTCTATTACGTGCTCTTTTATGCTCTGTCATACATTCAAAACGAGGCTCTGATATCAACTATCACGGACTAACTTATCTTTAGTCACCCGTGCGGCTTTAGTGCTCTTCCTTCCCACTAAATTAGTCCATCCCTCACAACATTTGGACTTGTAAGCACAAAACACTCTAAGGAGAAGAGTAGAGAGAAGTATTGGAGAAAGGAACATTTCATTAATAAAGAAAGATTGCAGCACTTGAATGCTTGGAAGCTTGGAAGCTTGGAAGGTTTTCTTCGATGCTTCCTTTCTTGGATGGTTACAAATGAGGGGAGGGACTTCTATTTATAGTCATCTCCAAGACTAAGGGAACATTCTAGGTTTCATTAGAATACATTAATTTCTAGATAGTTCTACATTATTCTTTACATATACATGATTCTAGAACTTTCTAGAATATTCTAAAATTCTCTTGAAGCTTGTTACTTTCAACATATTTCTGGAATTATATGGAACCTTCTAGAATTTTTTAGAATATTCTCCTTCTTTCTAGTTTTTTCTAGAATGACGTGGAATCTTCTACAGTCCCTTGAATTGCTCTCTACACTCTGGGCTTCTCTAGAATTTTTCTTTCACATGTTTAGCTTGCCAAATATTCTTGAAGATGGTGAAGCGTGACATTAAGTTTTTAAGAAAATTTGATGAACATGTCATCATTAGTTGGTCTTATAACTACTTTAGATCAATAATTATTCTTATTCGTAAAACTTTAAAATTGTTTTTTCACTTTCAGAAAATGTCAAATTATGAGCAGTTTTGTAGAAATCTCCCATAAAGATCGGTGGTGCATATCATTTGGCTATTTTGAAGTTTAATAATTCCTGATTATCTGACCTAAGTTAGCCGGTCTAAGAACTTGATGCAAGTTAATGAGTTAAGTTATCTGAATCTGTTTCATGGTTCTTTATACATTTTGGTGTTTAAGTCTAATTTTTGATATAGGATGGCGAATTGGTGCAGAAAATGCATTTATTTGAAGCCGAAGTTGGAGAAACTTGCCGCTGATTACTATCCGAGGTCAGAGAACAACTTTTTTTCTCTTGGCATTTATTTCATGTTGGCATGTGTGACTTCTAGGTCTTTTTCATAACTTGAGGCTCTCCACTGCTTTCCGTTTCAAAAAATGTCCTTTCTTCATTTGATGAGTTGGTTGGTTATCAAAAATCTCCATTATTTTTGCCAATTTGAGCCATAGCTTCCATCAAACTTTAAACGGAGGCTTTTGTAAGAAATAGTTTTTAATTGACTTCTTTTAAAAGGAGAACCTTAACCAAACAAAGCTTTTGGTTAGGTAAGCATGTATTAGATAGTGTCCTACTCTTGAAAGTAGGGAAACATTTAAAATATCATTTTGTTGAATTCAAATTTGTACGCGAATGACACTAAAACTTAACTAACAAGAAATACAGTACATTAAGATTAGTAGTAAAGAGGTGGAGAGAGAATCTAGAGTAAGTTTTGTAGTTTTTGTAGATTGGGAAAAGGACAACATTTTCAGTATAAATGATTTGATATGTCAACCTTTGTATGACCCCTTATTTATATGTTGGTTCTAGGCTTCAAGGTATTAAAGGTTACATTTTGACAACTAGGTCTAGGCCGTTCTTAGGCTAAGTATAAATATTGGCAGGCAAGTCCGTTACGACTTTGGCAAATACTTCATGGGGCTGGCAAGTTTATCATGATCTAGGTGAGTTTACTTCGGTTATAGTGAGCTCTTCACGGCCTTGGAAAGTCTACCATTGTTTCAGCGAGTTCATTGTATCCTCAATTCAAATATTGAGCCAATTGAGTCTATTTGATAATTTATGAAAAGAGGAATGCTTTTTACACAGTCAATATATGATCTACACATCTGCTCAAATGACTTTATAATGAAAGTATGCTTGTTTTATGAGGTTAGTGGCCAGCATCTCATCTTTCATTATACTGAGTCGAGATCATGTCAAAGTATTTTACTTGATTATATGAAATAATATTTTTCTATCAAAATTAGAATTTGTTATTGTTTGTAATACTTGATTAAATCTTGTTACTACTTTAATATTCCACTCCAATATCATAAATTTTTAAGCTCTGTAAAACTATATTGTGATGCAGAATCCATTTCTACAGTGTTGATGTGAACAGTGTACCTCAGAGGCTTGTTAATCGTGCTGGAATCATAGTGAGTTTGAATCCTTTATTCTGATATATTAAAGCTGTGTGTTTTACAATGATAGCAACACCATTCACAGTTTCTCTGGTTGAATCTTGTGGGTTTGTGGTGAATTATTCCTATTTTTGTTGTGCTGCATTATTCTGCCTGAACTCTTGGACCCTAATATCACACTTTACATTTGTGAAAACTTTGGCTGAGATGGCTTCACTTGATTCAATTTTATTGAAATTCAATTAAACCTGGGAAGCGACTAACTTCAAGTTTTGTGTTTTTTACCAACAGTAGGTTAGAAATCAAAACTACTTGGTTGTTGTGACACCAGCATAACCTTGGAAAGCAAATTGATATTTGGAAAGTGTTGTAATTTTGTTGTAATTTCTTTGATTCAAAAGAGAAAATTACTTTGTAAAGATTTTTACCTAGTAATAGTATTGTCATCGAACATGCACATTATTAAAATAGTATGACTTTTTTTGTTTATGTCGGGTTTCTAGATCACTCACTGCAAATGGCTAGCAAAATGACAGGACTAGAAGGTATGCTTTAGACACCACCAAATTTACAAAGGTAGAAATTTTATACTGCAAGAAACGATCTTACTTATTTCAAATACTTTGATATGCCATTAAAACTATTAGAATTTTTTGGCAAATGTGTGGCTGTTGTGCTAAATCACAAAGCCTAACATGTGAGATCTTCCTAGAGATATTAGTGGGAGCTATTGAATAGCAATAACTAGGCAAAGACTGATATAGTCGATGGATATATATACTAATGGTGTACGGATCTAAGCTTTGGTGGCAAATAAAAACTTTGTTCAAATAGTGCTCTACTTTTTTGGGAAATTCACATACATATCACACAATTCTTATGTATTTACATATCTAACATCTAATGTTTGATATTTGCATTATAACAGATTGAGGTTATAAACCTATGCAGTAAAATATGTATTTCAGCTTTAAGAAGTCAGAGTGCTATTTTTGATGTTATGTTTAAGATTTGGATGGTATACATGTAAATAGAAAGGTTTAAGTGTTAGATATATAAAAATATAGAAATTATGTGGCATTTATGTAAATCCCTCTACTTTATTTTGCCAATGCTCAGCCCTATTGTGTATTCATATTTAGCAGTATACTTTTGACTTTTTTATGAAGTACTTTTACTTGTTCCATACTGACTCTTTCTCCATCATGTATGGACCTTAAACTGCAAAAACTTGAGCAGAAGATGCCGACTATACAGGTAAGTCTGTGAACTCTTGATTGTTCATAATGTTACTGAATCATATCCATCCTAATCTCTGTGCATGCTGCAGCTATGGAAGGATTCTGAAAAAAAGGCTGAGATTATTGGCGGACACAAGGCATGGTTGGTGGTCAATGAAATTCGTCAGATGATAGATGATGAGAATCTGTCTGTCCTTTGACCATGTTAAAATTGGAGATAAGCTTTTCTTCTTATTGAGCAAATTATAGTCCAAGCTTAGCACACATAAATCCAATTTTATGATTAGGAGGGTACAAACTGCTTGCACGGTATAGAGTTTGCTGGACACTAATGAAATAAAATTTAAATTAAATTTTCATATATTTTTTGTTGGTCATCACAATTTTCTATTGTTACGCATCGGGTCCGAAAGAAGGTACACCCGACAACGCAAGACATTGTGCAATGAATTGAATCGGTTCTTTATTTTCCCAAAAAAAAAAGCAAATATTAACTAGAATAGAGTGAAATATAAATTTTATTCCATAATTAAAGAAAATAAAAAATTGACCGAATCAAAATTCAAATGACAACAAAGAACTACTTAGAACCAAAAAGGAACATGCAATAGCTAGACTAAATACTGAGAAAAATACCAAAATATGAAATTCAAAACTGCCAAGTATGCTCCGGTGTAGAACATCCTGCTGGTGGCGGAATAAAACTTGTTATGTAAAATATCAAGAGTGAGTTTGACAAACAAATAGTATATAACTATTTATTACAACACAAATATAAGGAAAATGAGACATAGTATGGACAATAATAAGAATGATTACTACAATCATAAATAATATTTTAGAAAACAAGATTATTGTAAACATCTAACATGCTTATTCTAAGTAAACATGCAATCATTTCAAATCAAATTTTTTATTTTTCGGTTTTTTATTTTAACAAGTTTTAAGAGGCACCATGAAACTAAAAATGTCAATATTAAATCAGGAAAATCCAATGATTTTTTTGCAGAGTCGTCACTGTATCAGCTTGTCGGCCTGACTAACTAGTATTTTAATGGGTTATACTGATCTACGTACTATCATACATAAGCATGCCAAAATTTTCACATGTATAATATTTAAGTAATATGATATTTCATGCAGGCTTATAATATGACAGATGCAAATTCATATAAATGCAGAATAAGAAAATATCATAATTACAGGATTAACTCAATCATAGAATAAATTTTCAAGCAATAAATTAAGATAACTAATAACTTATTACAAGCAATAAATGAAACCTATATATAAAAAAATGAGACGTAGCCTGACAAACATGTAAAATAGTTATGAATATACTATAACTAACAAGAATTAACGCTCCTAACTACGAAGAATATGTATCTTCTTTTAAAAGTAGCTAGTTACCTTGATGCTATAAACTCAATACTTTTAAGTATTTCGACGATTCAACTAGCGTTGACTGGCAATCTTACCCACGATTGAGTCCTAAAAATTAATTATGCATATAAATTTATTAAAATAACAATTAAAAGAAATAACAAATCATAATTTTATTTAATCTAAATTTTCTTAATAATGATAGTTAAAAGTGTGTGTGTGTTATTTCTCCTTTTTCACCTAATCATTTTCTATTCAGCATTGCTAAATTTAAATTTTTAGTGTATTCTTCAATAAACCAATGAACAAAAGAAATAACTAGGTTTTCCTGATTATTTCGGTTGTTTAGATCATCAAAAAATAGTTTGAAAATAATTTTCTTTTCATTTTTTGTGGCAAATTTATGGTACCATTATCTAAATTTTTTATATTTTAGTTTTTTAAAATCTCTAATTAAAATTTCTTTACTTTTACTTATTCGTAACTAAAGTTCATTTCAGAAGAAGCGGGAGAATAATTTTCTCTCACATGATGTAATATCTTATTACTATTCATTTGATAATATTTAGATTTTTCATAGGACTTTCTAATGAATGTTCTTCTATTGAAGAAATAGGGGGAAAACTAATTCTTGGAAGAGTTATAAATCTTCTAAGATTAAATCTTACTTCAACTTCTTTTTCAGGTGGTTGAATTTTTTTGGTCAATAGCTTGATTAACTATCAAATTTGGAGGGACTGCTATAGTTAATGACTATTATTCTGGGAATGAACTTTTATTTAATCTAATTGTTCTATTTGTAGTAATATTTAATACTAACAAATTAATTTTAATTATTGTTGTTTTTTTAGTAGTTGAACATTTTTTCTAACTCTAGGACATAAGGTGTTCATTATCTTAAAATGACTGTAAATCAGAGCTATTTTCTCTGATCCAGAGTATAATTGAATTTGAAGTTTAATTTTTTCAAGTAGATTTAAATCTGTTAAAGAGAGACTGAAATTTGGAAGCATATTAAAATAAATTGAGTTGTGACATAAATTAGTTTCAATAACTTTCATGAGAGAATTTGTACAATTTAAGCGTATGTCGTCTTTCAAACAAGCAAAATAGATGCATTTAATTCTTTTAACATTAAAGGTTTGAATGCAATTTGAACTAAACCAATATGATCATATTTATATTATTGTAAATATTTTTGCATATTTTTATGATTTATAAGATTTATTATTTTTTCATTTTCATCTATAGAGATTAATTGTTCAACTGATTAAATTTTTTCTTTGAAATCAAATGTGCCTATTTTATATATCAAAGTTTTTATCAATTTTGAGAATTGTTCAATTATTCAAATTCTTTTCATTAAATGGATATTCTCGTATTGGCTATGAGCCGTTAATCATTTGAGATTGTGAGAGACTTACTCTTTACTATGTGATTTAGCAAAAGCTTAGAAAGCGTCGAGATGTTTCCTATGAAGTAAACCATCCTTTGATAACCTTGTGTTAGTTATCACTCATTTGTAAGCAGAACTCCTTGATCAAAAGTATATTTGGGCAACCCCCAAGATGTAATTAACCAAGTGAGATACGCCTCCTTGGGAGCACTATGGACCCCAGAACAGGCAAACACACCTGAATATCTGGTTGTGGATAGCTTTCTTAGGCATTCGTTCACAGATATTTGGCACAAGCTGTTTCGATCTGATTTTATTTGAACATACATGCTTGAGTTATTCTCGTGAGGTTTGCCGCACGAAAGCTCTCTGCGTTCTTTCTCTTGTTTGTCTGCCTTTATCGTACCTGTTTTTCCTGTTTCTCACTTTCTTGATCATTCATATGATCTGAAAGAGAGATTTATTCAGAAAAAGAAAGTATACGACGATGGACAAATTCGCGACTCCTTCAAAACAAAAAGAGAAAAAGGACAAAAACATGACCAAAATGAAATCTAAAGGAAGACCAGATAGTTAATCATCATCGAAAACATTTATGCTCTAAGCTAAGCAAAACTTTCACATCTTTAGTCTTACTTCCTCTCCTCAAGGGAGAAATAGAGAATTACTTATTACTCATGCTTGAACACACCAAAAATCTCATTTGATTGAAAGAGAAATTAAACTACAGAAGTCTTGAAAGTAGAATATTACAATCTACAAAGTAAACTCAACCAACGAGACTAAGAAGTAACCATGCATCTAAATCATTCCTCTAGCTCTCATTGTGGAGTAATTTAACTATTGGGTTACAGTGATTCATTCTCTGCTCAATAACCTAGCATTGCTCAACTAACGAGAGCACCTCTCAAGAGATTGATGGTCGACAGTCAGACTAGATTAGTTAGTTAAAGAAGCCAAGTTAATCGAGCCAGCCTTGTCGACCTGGAGCATCAAAGTCCAACCGGTAACCCCAATTCAACATAGTCGAGCAAGCAGGCATGCAAAACCAATGTCCACTAAGTTGAGTCGAATGAGTCAGAGGGCAGCCGAGCCATAAGTCTATACATGTAAAGTGCCTAAAATATTTTGTAACACCTCAATTAAAGCAGAGGCAAACATACAACTTTTTATATTTTACCTCCTTACATACAAATAGGAGATCATTCTATGAGAAAAATGACTAATGAAAAGTATGTTACATGGTAATTACTGCTCACTTCTCTCTGTCTCTCCTGCTCTTTAATATGTTCTAACCAATGAGATATAATTTACAAACATAT
>NEWO01000057.1:233350-247271 GCA_003013225.1 Phalaenopsis aphrodite | reverse complement strand
ATTCTTTTTTTTGAAATTTTAAAAAATAAAAACATGAAATAAAAATAAAACAGAAAATAGAAAATGATAAAATTTTCAAACTTGAACTTTTTAAGTGTTTCAACTATTTCTCCTAAACTTAGAAATTTTTGACACATTCTTTGGAAACAATGCCAAAAACTTGTTGGTCGAAATTGTTGCGAGATAAATCGATCAATTTCACAAGTATACATGTCAATCAAGTAATATATGAAAAATGAGTCTGCGTATTGAACCCACAATAAAGTGTCAAAATATTCTTAACACTTGAATTTCTATTTTATTAAACCGCTAGGCCTAATTTGAAGATTAAATTTCAGATATGAAATGTCCTAATTCCTGATGCGAAAAGAAGAAATCAAACTAAGTTTTTATGAAGTTTTTCAGATATGAAAGGTTCATACTCATATGACACCAGTCAAATAGTTTCTTAATATTTTCCTATGAAGTGTTGCTATTTTTGAAAACTAGTGATAAAAGTTTTTCTTTAGCTTATGCCTAGGTCATAAGAAAAGTGGAAATCACTATAAAGTTACGTAGTACTTAACAATGTAGTGTTTCCCAATATTCTTAAGATCCCCTATCTTGGTTGCAAAATTCTAATGATAATATGTCTATTTCACTAGATTTTTTGCAGTTAACTTGTTTGCTCTTCTAGGCAATGTGCAGAAGTCCAAGATCACACCAAATTTTAACATTCTATCGTGCTCGAATTGAAGTTAAGTTTAACACATCAACATGTAAAACTCATGCACATAAAAAGTATCGAGGGAACAAAATCCATAGAATAAAAAAATAAAAACATGTTTTACATTACAGGAGTATGAAATGGAGTCAATCACAATGCATGAGAAAAGAAAATTGTAGAAATTTTTATTACATAAATAATAAAGATTGCATCATAAGATGTACATAAAACACACCCTGAGTAAGTCAATCCTTAGCAATACATCACATTCCTCTTTGTTTAATGCAAGCTATCACAAATCTCCTTTTACAGAGTGTCACTCATCTCCACTCTCAAACTCTCACCAAATCCTCAATATAAACTTATGGAAAGGTGCCCTAGAAGTTCCCTTATTTAAGGAAGAGAAAGAGAACCTAAGGATTTGAATTGCAACCCTTAAAACATCCTATGGAGAGCCTCTAAAGTATGTGAAAAGGTGTTTTAGTCGCACCCTAACCTCCTTCTTAGCTTTGGCCAAAATTAGCATGAAAAATCTTCCTAACCCAATCTTTAGTCATCCGATGGCATGAACACACCCATGGTCAGCATTGCTATGCTATACCTAGCATATTCACACCAAGATATGGTGTGGTTATGTCAGAATCAATGTAGTCATGCCTAGATCTAGCGTGGTTACGCTAGGTCACCGTATTTGGCCATTTTTTACTTTGTTATTTGCACTTGACACTTGTATTTTACAAAATACCACCATGAACCTTTCATAATTATAAAATCATGATAAATAAGGAAAAAATATGGTATTTAATCCAAGTGAAACCAAAAAAATTTCCCTCATATTAAGCCCAAAGGTTTCAACACTCTTTAGTATCGTGATCGTGTTCATGGTGATACATTTAGTATTTTTTTAAGTCTCGGAGTGAAGACTATTCAAAATAAGGGCTACTTTAAGAAGGGGATAAAAGCTAGAGCTTATCTCCGAAACACAAAGAAAAACTCCAGACACCATTGTAACTTTTAGAAGAGTTTGCTTGGGAATCTCATCAGTAGGTGGCAGTTGCTCCACATATGAGTCAGATGTCATTCAAGGTATCGAGTTTCAACTCCTTGATGATGAGTTTTTTCGACCACTAGATCATTTGAGGGTGATCTCGAGTCTTCAAAGCGATCATAGGTTAGAGGGTAAGGATTTTGTCTCAATTTCCACTCTTCTCTGTTATTGGTTCTCTTCAGCTTGTGACATTTGATTTGTTCAGTTCTAAATGAAGCGAGGTGGGATTTGTATTCTTCTGCTGATATGTGATTTTTTGCTAGTTCCAACAACTCATTAGTGCTTTAGGCGCTTTAATCCCAACACATAGTGAAAATATCCTTCTTTCAGTTCTTGGGTGAGGGCAGCAAGAGCTAATATAGGCTCTAGTTCTAGAACTTCTAATATTTCCTCTTGGAAGTGGGAGACAATGACATGCATGCTTTTAATTTTTGCCCTTAGTGAAGATGCAGGAGAGCTTGTAAGCTCTTCTAAAATTTTTTCATGTTCGTGAATTGTGTAACAAACATTAGTTTAAAATCTGCAAACGAATTGATTACTCTTGGATGTAATCCATTGAACCACGTAAGGGTCGAGTCCCTCTGCATGGTGAAAAAGAATCAGCACTTTAGTGCATCGTTGATCTTGGGAAGTCAAGCAATCGACTCAAAAGAAGTGAGGTGTTTTGTTAGGTCCATCTGTCTTTTATAACATTTAAATTTCAGGAACTTGAATTGTTATGGGGTTCTACATTATAGATTTGTTGGGAGAATGTGTTTTCAGCTGACTAGGTGCTTTAGTACACTTGAATCAGTTTCGATCAATTGTTATTGACGCAGCACTACTAAGGTATTGGGTGTCGTCCTACTCTCCTAGACCGGATGGACTCTCCCGCCATTAGATTTTCGCACATCATCTCGAGGTGGTGGATCCTTTTCCCGTGTTAACACTCTTCTAGTCATTCCCATCATTTGTTCCTTCAGATCTTGGATCTGTTGAGCCACATATTTTTTGGTGCACTTCATGTTCTTGTTGATCCCCTTATTATGAGGTTCTTCTCATTAATCCACTCCTCTTCTTATTTATAACATGATCTATGATCAGTATATTTTTTAGGATATTGAATCCAAATTTGTCTTTGAATCACAACTAAGGAATATAATGTGAGAGGAAAACAACAAAATAGAGGGAGAGAGGAAGAAATCCTATACAAAAGCTACAATCTTTCAAATGAACAGTAAAATCCTTATAACATTGATTAAATATTATCTCAATTTATAGATTATTTAATAAAATAATTATATTTCATTGTATCCCTCATCAGGATAGGATTTTTACTGGGCATTTAATTTAGTTTATAAGCTATGGCTCATCATGTGGTCGTTTTTTGGCTCAGTGATCTCAGCTCGGTCGATTGAGTTTAATTAGCTTAACTCAGTCAATTTTCAATGTTAGTAGGTTTTGATAGACTCTAATGAGTTGGCTTGGCTCACAAATCCTATTTATGTTGATAAGTCTTCTAGCTCCTATTGGATAGTTGAAGATGTTGTGTGGGATTAGTCCTTCTATCGGATCAACACTCCTACGAGATAAACTCCTACATCAAATCCACTTTCTCTTGGTTGGAAATAAAGATGCTCTCCTAGTGAGCGTTTGAGTGAGTTGCTTCCCAGTATCATTCTACCTTCCTCATGCTAGTTTTTTACTCAAATGCTTTCGCTCAGGCAGCTTGACTGATCTCGTGTTCTCCTTGCAGAAGATCTTACTTGATCATGCTCCTCGTTCTGGATCATTGGATCCCTGTAAGATCAACACCAACACTTTTTTATGTACTATATTATTAAATCCACATTTTTTCTATCAGGCATGCTCAAGAATAAGAGTGGTAGGTATCTTGAGGGTGAAGTTGAGAGAGGGGGGAGAAAGAAACAAAAGAGTACATATAGACTTGCCCTATAGGGACAAACTTGGTATTCCACTACGACTCTTTATATATATATATATATATATATATATATATATATATATATATATATATATATATATATATATATATATATATATATTGTAGAGAAATCTTCTTATAGAGTGGTCTCAAGAGAAGAGCCAAAATGACCCCATTACATGCTATGGGCCACTATTTCTAGAAGATAACAATTCAAAAGTTGGAAAATTACATACCTTCCCTTGCTTTAATGGGAGATTTAGATGACATTATTGTCTTTTGTCATGTATTTCATATTTACAACTGATTTTGACATCTTTTAATTCGCCTGGTTCTTTTGATTGCAGGCATTTGAGTCAATTGTCCAAGTACGAGTCGGTTGGCTACTTTGTTTAGATGCTTGTCAACCATTGCTCTAATAAGCCAGTCGACCTTGAGAATGACATTCAGTTGGCCCTAAGGTAGCTGGTCTACTTCTTTATTCCTTGGTTATTTCCAGATAACTTTAGGAGAGTTTTTGAGAGAGACTCAAGTTAATACTTGTGAGATTTTTGGGGGGTTTTTAGATTTTTTTTCAATTGTTGGGCGATTGCCAACCTTCAGTCGACAGGCTATTGCTCAATTGGAGATTCTCGGTCGGTTGACTTTATTATCACTTGTAACCTTTTGCCAGAGGGTTGTTCCATGATTTGCCTCTTTTAATCTATACAATCACATTGTCTTGAGATTTATGTAGACCATTTTTTAGGTGTACATATTAAATTACCATTTTTTCTCTTTAATAGCAATAACTGCGTTAAGGAAAAAGAAATTTTTTAATGTGATAAACTAAATCTTAACTATTATAATTTAATGAAATAAACAGACTCTTTAGATTTTCGTGTTTGTGACCCTTTATATATAAGGTGCATGGAGTAGTTCTCATCATCTCGAGTTTGTTCTTCCTTGCATTCGCTCAACTATTTCCTTATAGATAAAGGATCTGATTCAACTCTAAAAAAATCAGACCAAACTAAAATGTTGGCTACCCTTGGAATAAGACAATGTAGGCCTGAAGGTGAGCCCAAGAAGAGGAAGAAGTTGGCTAAGAAGCCAAAACCCACCGAGCGAGTGAAGATAGAGAAGTAGTCTAACTCAATCAGCGAGACTCTAGAGATGGTCCAAACTAGTGCTGAAATTGAGTTGGGTGGCTCAGTGATTGATCTGTCAATAATGACTCCTGCTAAAGTTCAGGTTACGTTTTCCCCACCGGTTGGTGTACCATGAGTCAGAGAAAGTGATCCCGCGATTTGTGAGAAGGGGACGACCGTTGAATTTTGTCATTTAATGTGGGTGGAGCTATCTCATCATAGGTGAATCAAATTCTGATTATGTGATTTCATTTGTCTTTCTTCTATTTGAGCTTTTATTCTTTGCTCATCGATTTTTATTTCTTGTAAATGAGGAAACTCAAATTGGGGGTGTGTCGATTGTTGGTGACAACCAAAATCTGACTTTGTTGGTCAACCCCGTGCCTTCACGCGTTGGTCGGTAGCAAGCAGAATGTGGCAAATTGCCTAGAAGATCCTATGGAGGTTTGAGGAAAAACATCCAAAGGATGATAGATGTCTTCAATACCTTTTTAATGAAAGAAAATTATTTTAATTTCTATATGTCTTGATTTTTGTGTTGACATGATATTTTCTTTTAAAATTCTCGTGTGTCGTTTCCAATTCCATTAGACTCATCTAAATAGAGGTTGCAAGGCCCATTAATGCAATTGCTATTTTTTTTTCTATCGATCATGTCGCTTAGTTCTTATCCACTTGCTTGATTTTTTTCTACTCATTTAATTTTTTTTTTGGTTTATTGATGGCTCCCAAACCTTTGGTCTGGTGGTTGCAGTCAAACGATCCATATTGTCTCAGTCTGAGGTTGCCTTTGTGGTATAAACCTTCATCTTTGAACCTAACATCATGCTAAGAGCCGCTCGCTTGGATGAGAGGGCGACTGGCAGGTATGAGGAAGACGTAGTATTTTATCGGGTCTGATTTCAATATGAGGCTTGATTTCCTTTATTTCATGAACTTCAAGCCATTTCCAACACAAATCAAGTTGAATTTTATTATGGAAATAAGGACCTACATTATATTTTGCTGAGAGACGGGATCAAATGATCAACTAATTTATTAAGTCACGTGTTCTCCTTCCGTATATGGTTGGACGGATATGTCTAGTTTGAAACAACCAGTTCCATTTTTCAAGATTTGAAAAGAAGAAAAAGAATAAAAATACATGTTTTTTGTTGCCTCGTCATCTTAGAGCATGGGCAAAAAGTACCGCACCAACTGATAATGTCTTCTAGAAGAAGAAGGGCATCGACTATTCCCGTGTTGAGGGGGTCTATATCAACATGAAAATGCTCTAAGTTTCTCAGTATGCCGAGCTGATGACAATGAACCGGCTCCTTTATCCGGAGGTTTTCAACCGGATGATAACGAATTGATGGGTCACCTCTAACGATCCTGAGATTAAGAGGGAGAAGGAATTCACTGCTTGGACAGTGAGGAAGAAGATCAAGGCGAAAGAAGACCTCGAGTGGGAAGTAGCCACAACCAGAGGGAGACTAACCGAGGCTCGTGTTGAAGTAGTCAGTTTAGTAGGTGAGGATTTTTTCTTATCTGTTTTTGCAACCACAATAGTGATTCAACAAATTTCGACTAGTGAATTGACTATCATTATCAGGATGCGCGCAACTCATGTCAACTATGATACATATCTTCTGGATGCAGCTCAGTCTAGTGAACAAGAAGTTGGGGAAGGGAGGGGAGGGGCATTGAAATGCCTCAAGAAAAGTAATGCTACTGAAAAATCATCCGACGAAGGGCCAAGAGCAAAGTCAGCTGTGCCTTGCCATGATATTTTATTTAATGACTTGTCTGCTAAGATCAAGGCTAGTTGGCTTGCCTCTACCACAGATACCTAGTCTGAAACCAATCTATAAATGGGATCTCTGGAGGAAGTGTAGCAATGTGAGAGAAAGACGGTAGTCACTAACTTGACTCTTCTTTCCCCTCTTTCCTACTAAAAGAAGAGGAAGGGTTTCCCAAATAACTGGGTTCACTCTCAGGATCAGGGGACCAAAATCTAGCACTCTTCTGATGGTCAGTTCATAGCTATAACGTGTTGGTAGACTGGTATACCAATTTGTTGTCTGTTAAATTCTACTTGTCTGCCTTCCATGAGTTCATCTAGTTGCACTCCTTTGCAAAATCTCTTCGGGTGCTTTAGAGACCAAATTTATATAAGAATGTCGATTGGTACCACTTGAAGGTGTGGGGGCTTCCCACCTTCAGTCAAAGACATTAGATTGAGCTAAAATGAAGTGAGGTGTCGTTGTAGAAAGGGTCGAGACCTCGATTAAGCTTATCAAGAAGTCTGAAAGGCAAGCTATGGTGGTTGAGAAGGAGCTAGTAGTAGTTAAGTAAGACCTCTCTAACATTTCAGATATTCTATCGATAATTGAACAAGAAAACTAGGAGCTAAAAGCGAAGATGGCGCCGATGAAGACTGAGCGGAGTTCTTCAAGTTGCTTCCTTCCCACCAGCAGTAGGAATGGTTTCTAAATGAGCAACTTTGGATAAGCAACATCATAGCAATTGAACGATTCATTTGATTGGTCTTGTTTAACCTGAAGTATGTTGACTTAGATGAATTTCTTGCTCTCTATACCAGTTATGAGGGGTCATATTAGGACGACTTGAATGATTAAAGCGAAGGAGGAACTTCTAGTTGGCTTCCCGAGACTTAATTTTTTTTTCTTTTTTCTAAAATAAGCATTTTGTAAGGCTTTTGTAGATGGATTTTTTTGTATACAAAATATTTTTATATTTTCTCAATTTGGAATGAATGGAACTGTTCAGCTGTTTTTCATACTCCTCTTTTTTTAACTTTAATGTTTCTTTGTGGTAAATGCTTGTTGATCAATATTTGTGTTTCGTGGATGACTTGGACCTTATGAAAGATTATCAGTCATTTTTTTTATTTGGCATGACCCGACACAAGTCTAATACAACTTGTCTTATTTTGCTTCGGTTGGATTTGTCTCTTCGGTCGCACACACCTTTATTCATGTCTTAGATGGTTCTTGTTGCTGTCTTTGTAGGGGTAATCGTCGAGACTCGTTGTTGGGGAGGGAACTTTTTCCAACTATATCGACGTTGAGCTTTGAGACAATTTTTTTATTCATGGCGTTGTGAGTCACTTTTGTTGTTGGGGCATTGATCGGATGTCTGCAGCATCGTTGTCGGCCTCCTTTGCTTTTTGATATTGTCATTCAACTCCCATCTTACACTTTTCAAGTTCTAAATTACTCGATCAGATCATCGCCTCGGTCAGGCCTCTCCTTTTTCGAGGACTTAGGTGGAGGTGGTTCTTATCGCTGCCATCGCGGGGGTAACTGTCAAGACTTGCTACTAACATGATTTACACCTTATCCTTCATGAAGCTTTTAGTTACTTGGTAGGGAACCACCTCTAGAGTTTTATCTGATTCAAGTGGATACCATAAATTTCGACGCGAGAGCATTGTGGACTACTCTACCAATTGGATCTCTTTGAGGTTCCAATCGACGTGGTTTCTTGAACTCTAGTTTCTCAAGTGTTAATTGGACTTAGGAAGACAATAGAGAAACTTGTCATATGTTCTAGTGTGTCGACTGTCTGGGATTGACTGAGCGGCGTGCATGATTGGTGGATCGACTCATTCTGACCATTGCAAACCAGACATATGCTTTTAAGTACTTGCCCTCCTAGTAAGAATCTCTAGAAAGACGATGTAAATGACATTTTAAGCTCTGGATATGTTGTTGTATGAGATTCCTAGCATGCTTTTTATGTAAGAGTCATTAAGATACACTTTTGACTATGTCGCTTCCCTTCTTATTGATAGCATGTTCCACACTCACTGTACATTTTAGGATGTTGAATTCAAGTTTGACCTGTAAGGCATGTCCAATGATAAGAGTGTTATGCTGGAGCCTGGTTCACGATCCTGTCTCCCACTCCCTGCGTTGATCGAGAAAGACCACACTCCTACTCCTGTTCGCAAAAGGTCGCAATGTCGATTTGATCGCGAAAGGTCGCGATCGCAACCTGTGGTTTCCTTAACCGCTCTCGCTTTTCTCTTTTAGTGAAGCGAAGCATCCCTTCATTCTGTCTTCTGTTTGTGATAAAAGCTTCGGATGACTCTCCTTGGGTTTAGAAGTCACGGTTTGAGTTTTTCGGTTTCCTCGGGATAGAGGAAGGTTTCCTCAGGGTAGAGGAAGAAAAGTTCAAGATGTAGTTCCTTCTAGTGAAGGAAGAAAAAAGACGAAGAAGATTGTTCTCCCTTGGCTTCTTCTTGGTGGCTTGTGTGTTGACCTCACTTTTGGTTGAAGTTTAGTTTTCTTTCTTTAGTAGCCTAAGGCCTAGCCATAAGATTTTCCTATTGACTATTCCTAGAAAACTAGAAAAAGAATCCTCACATCTAGAAATTCCAAACTCTTCCTCGCTTAACTTGAAGTTCCACATATTGATCATAACCTCTAGCGCTTAGTAGGTAGGGTCAATATGGGGGAGCTCAAGATGAGCCCCCATACTACTGTTTGACCTTAGGGCTGACTCTGGGTGTTGGTCTGGGGCTAGGACACTCACTTACACTCACTATCACTTGTATCCACTCACAACCCTAAACCCAAAATTGTTGACTTTGATCTCTTGTTCTTTTTGGGAGACTCATATAGATGGTCCCCTAGACCTATTGGCCCTAGGCTAGGGTTTAGCTAAGACCAGTACATAGAGGACACAAATAGGGATCTTATTGGTCCATAGCTCATATAAGGTCGTTGGCACCCCAATTCTACCAAAATTTCCAACTTGGTCTTTTTCCCTAAATTCACCCAAATTACCTAAATGCCCTTAAAACCCTAAATTTGACCAAAATCTCCAAATTCATCCAAAATATCCAAAATTCTTCAAAAATCATTTCAAACCATTTCAAAATACGCAAATTGCCCAAATCCACCAAAAAATTTCAAAATACCCCCAAATTTGCCAAAATTACAAAAATACCCTTGGCACCCCAAACTTTCCCAAAAACATCCAAAATCACTTCAAATCTCTCCAAAATCAATTTGGACCCTTTAATTGAACCCAATTTGACCAATTTGAGTATTTTGACAAAAACCCCCAAATTGACTTTAAAGGCAAAATTTCCCCAAATTCATCCCAAATGTCCATCAATTTGGCCCCAACCCCTCAAATTCAATCCTAAACTCAAATTAAACTTGCATATGATCAATCCAAACCAAATCCAAGCCTAATTGACCCATGCTTTGAGCTTAATTTTGATCCAAATCAAAACCCCCAATTTTAACCATATGACTTAACCCCACCAAATTGAACCCCACAACCTACTCAATTTTCCCCAATTTGGATCCTAAATTCTTCCTAATAATCCTACACACCAAATAGAACCTTCAATTGGCTTTGGTAAAGTTCCAATTGCACTCAATTTTAACCCTAGTCCAAAAATCTCTAAATTTGTCCCAAATTGGCTATGGCTCCAAATGCTACCAAATTGAATGCCTTGACCCCAAAATTGACTCCCAACTTATGTTGAAAACTCTTCATGACAATCCTATCAACCATTTTCAACCACCAATTTGGACTTAGTCCAACCTTAGCCCAACCTAGATCCAAGTCTCGTCCAGCATGCCCAAATTGACTAAAATCCCAAAATCCTTCAAATTGAGCTTCCAATTGAACTCAAAATTACATTAATCCTTTACCAAAAGCCTTCATGACAATCATCTACACAACGTTGATCAATCAATTGAGCTCAAAGTCATTGCTAGCCTAATCCAAACCCAACTTTTAGCCATTTTGACCCAAATTAAACTCATATACCAAAATTGACTTAGCCATGCTAAAGTCACCAAATTAAGGTTTCTACAGCCACTAAGCACACCTTATTGACCAAGATAAACCCTCTTAAACCACCCAAGTAAGCTATGGACCAAGGGTCCCCTCCCCTAATTTAAGGGATGTTATCCTATTTATGGGCCTTAACTAAAATATCACCTCTATCATCACTTGTCATTGAGGGTTAATCACCTTATTGACCAGTCTAAACCCTCTTAAACCACCCAATTAAGCTATGGGGGTCCCATAATTTAAGGGATCTTATCCCATTTATGGGTCTTAACTAAAATATCTCCTCCATCATCATTTGCCATTAAGGGTTAATCATAATTAACCCTCCCATTGGCTCACCTGACCCTCTGGCCACCACCCTTGGCCCTACCGGCCGGCCTAGTGGCCGGAAAACTCCAAAAATGAGGGCCACCACCCGTAAATCAAATGCACTTTCAACATTGGGGTCTAGCTCACCATAATTGATCTTTAGAGCTTCTCAGCCCTCCACTTAAGCACTAATTTGCACCTGAATTCAAGCCCTGACAGCCACCCTAAAGCAGTTTATCTAAACCAATCCTCCATGGCCAAGACATGAAGTGTGCCAAATCCTTGGGGAAACCCTGTCCAATTGCTCTTAGACAGTCTCCAAGAACTCTTAAGCTCATTGCCACCATTGTCCCTCACTGATCCCCACTGTGAAAGCCCAATTTTGAGCTCAAATTTCTGCCCAAAACAAGGACAAAATTTTCCATAGCTCCATAATCCAACAAAGTCAAACTGCTTGTGCACACACCATCCCTAGGGCAAGAGAAGTTAAATCCTCATAAAAGCCCCCTCTCAAACAACCTCTAACCTAGCTCTAGACCAACACCTGAAATCCACTTTGATCGAATTCATAGCTTGACAATTCACTAGGGCTTGAGACTTCATCTGGAGGTTCATTGGACTCAATCGAAGCTACCACAACCATCTGATTGAGGCCCTTCCTCTCAGACAAAGGTATTGAGCTCTAACCCTAGCCCGAGCTTATTTTGACTCTACATTTGCAATGGCTTGATTTCATACTTGATTAACTGTATAGATGTGTTCGTCTTGAGTAGATGAAGATTTAGAAACAAACCCCATGCGATTTGGTTGAGTCTAGCTCGAAATCTTAAGGTTTTAGTGTGAACGATTTACAGGTTAGGTCACTTGGTGACGATAACGAAGAGTCGTTCGATCACACGTGTATCCAATGGACAGAGGAGATCGAGCCGGATCAACTCTGAGTGCGAGAAGGCGGGCCGCGTGGCATACCAAGTTGGAAAAGCGCAACGAATGGGAGCACGCCTCATGTGAGTTCGGAGCCGCCGTAGGTTGAGGTGACGTCACATGGATAAGTAGAAAAATATGAATTTTCTAAATTGTTTTAAATACCTAAACTTCAAAATCCATATATTTCTCGAGAAAAATCATAAAAATAAAAGAAAAATATCATCTTGCTCAGTGAACAGAGGAGAATAATGTGGACTAAAAATAAAAATTAATTGGCAAGCATATGATTTTTAATGAATTAAATACCCTAAGTGGTATTTTAATTCTCCATGACTAGATATTGCTCACCATGGCTTGAAATTTTTAAGGTTCATTCTTCATCATAGAGGGGGTGTTCTCTGATTTTTCCAAGGTCAGAGGACATCTCTACACTTATATCCCTAATTTTCAAGCTAGAGTGACTATTTTGGCTATTTTAATAACATAAACCAAAATATCTATTGGAAAATTATGAGAGTAATTTTGGTAGGTTTCTTGTGGACATAAAAGTCTAAGAAAAATATTTTGATGCTTTGACTTACTTTGTGAATTTCTATATTTAATTAAGTGCAAATATCTTGTATTAATTTATGTAAATTAAATACTCATAAAAAATTGACAGAATCAATCCCACATTGTTCATAAAAAGCATGTATATTCACCGTAAAATTTGAAAATTATTTGGTTAAGTTTAAGCACTAAAGTTGATTTTCAAGGAAATCTTGTATTTTTGTACAAAAATAATTATAATAAATTAAGTACATTTGGAAAAAATTATGAAAAGTGGTTTTCTGAGTTCCTTGTGATCAAGAGCACTTAGGAAAAATAAAAGTTATTTTTAGTAAAATACTTGATTTTTTAGACTTATTTTGAATTTAAAATAATTAAAATAAATAAAATGCCAAAAATGTCAAAAATATTTAATAATGTGCCTAATTTTTCTCTGATCACTTGGGGCTCATCAAAATATTTTTCTTAATTTTTTCTAAGTTAAAAACAAATTTTTAAGGCTTAAAAGTGGATTTTCCTCATTTTCCCACTAAATTAAATATAATAAATTAATTCAAAAAGACCATGAAATTTTGCCTAAATATTTCGCTGACTTAGGGAAACTTCTAATAATTTTCTCATAAATAAAAACTTTATCTTGGGAAGCCAAATAAATTAATTTCTAAAAATCTTATTTTCTAAATTTAAATAATTAATTAAATTAAATTAAATTTTGAGAGGTTCACATATTCTCCTCTAAACATTGTAATTACCTCATGGATATGACACTCTAAATGCTCAAAGTCATTTGAATTGTGTTTAATGAATTATGAGGTGCAGTGCCCCAAGGGCAAAATAGTCATTTTAGACTTTGGTGTCTTAATCAAATATTAGGATTAACTATCATGATTGTTAAGGGCTTAGTAATGACATGGGCTCGATGTCTAAACTCAATTGATCGGATTTAGAAAATAATATAATGGGTGATTAACTTCCTTAAACACTACACGCTTGACCTTAATTGTGAGTACCTTATCTTTAAATAACCTAAGCTTGCCTTAGGAGCATCCACTCACATAACTCTTAAATGAAACATCAATTGATTAATCGAGTATCCTATCATCGGGATAATTAAATTGTCAAGTTTCATTGAGCTGCGTGGAAGTCAAACTTTAACCTCGGATGATTAATGGAACAATATGATAAGACAAAATGAACTCAAAATATTTCAAGAGATCTTCAAAGAGAGAAGAAGAGAGAGAGCAAAGAAGAGTGAGAGATTCCTCTTGTAAGTCGAGGTGATCGACTTGTATAAATTCCTCAAGTAGTAAAATGCTCTGCAACTACGTGGACATAGGCAATTTGCCGAACTACGTAAGTCTGTTTATTCTTTTCTGGTGTGATTTTTCTCGTTCTATTTTTTGTTTCGTAGATCGTTCTCCTGTTTGATTTATATATATATATATATATATATATATATATATATATATATATATATATATATATATATATATATATATATATAT
>NEWO01000057.1:222277-232525 GCA_003013225.1 Phalaenopsis aphrodite | reverse complement strand
ATATATATATATATATATATATATATATATATATATATATATATATATATATACATATTTATATATAAACTTGATGAGTAGTATTTCGAGCCAAAATAAGCTGAACACGAACGAACACATCTTAGTTCGTGTTTGACTCATTAACTTATCGAACGAAATTAACGAGCTGAACACGAGTTTCTTAATGAATCGAACATGAGCTGTTCGTGAACAACGAGCCGTTTTGACAACCCTACTATGAACCTCAATTTATAGAAGATACAAAGCCATGAGATGAACAATTACGTATCTTCCCTTGCTTTAATGGCGGTGGTAGGAAATTATTTTATTTCATCATGCATTTTTGTATTTAAACTAGATTTTGACATCCTTTAATGCATCTGGTCCTTTTGGTCAGCGGGCATTCAGGTCAGTCATCTAAGTATGAGTTGCTCGACTATTTTGCTTAGATGTCGAGCGACCATCGCTTTGAGAAGCCCGATCGGCCTTGAGAAAGTTAGCCGACCGGCACAAAGGTGGTCGGTTAACTTGTTTGTTCCTTGGTTATTTCTAAAGAACCTTGAGAGAGTTTTTGAGAGAGCCTCACGTTGATACTTGTGAGCTTTCTTGGGGTTCTTAACCTATGTTCAGTTGTTAGTCGGTCGCCAACATCCGGTCAGTCAGTTGCTACTCAGCTGCTGATTCTTCAGCCGTTCAACTTTATGAGCTCTGTAACCTTTTGCTAGAGGGATGTTCATTGATTTACCACTTTTAATATCTACACAATCAAATTATTTCGAGATTCTTACAAGCTATTTTTTGATGCGTATATATAAAAACAGTGTATATATATATATATATATATATATATATATATATATGAAAATAATTCTAATAAATTCAAATTATCAAAATTAACTAGCCAGTCGGAAGTTCTTTCGGCTTTCAATGAAAAGTCAAGGTCACACGAGTGGATGTCTTGGCGTTTCGAAGCACCGCCGAAGTCAAAGCTTAGCCGACCAGACTTCTAAAACGTTCATCTCCCCCGCTGCCCCTTACTTCCCACCCAATGGGCGCGCTAATGTGCAGAGGCCGCCGAGATGCCCTCGCTTCCCAGACCCGTTCCCTCTCCTCCACCAACCCCACCCCATCCTCCTCCTCCACCGCCCCTTCCCCAAACATCTTCAGCACCACCGACACCTCCTTCACCGGAGGCCAACACACCAATTCCTCTTCCTCGCAGAGCCTCTCCTCCCTCGCCAGCCTCCGCTCATCCCTACCCGACACCCCCTCCCTTTACTCCACCGCCGAGATATCCGCCGCCGAGATCAATCCCTCTGCCAAGCACCTCTCCTCCTCCTCCTTCCGCTGCCTTCTACGCGGCCGCGATGTCTTCATCCACCGTCGCCGCTTCCGCGGCGACCCCGAAACCCTCCCCTCCCTCCTCTCCGACGCCTTCAAGAGCCACCACCGCAGCCTCGTTCGCCTCCTCGGCGCCTCTGTTTCCTCCGACAACATACACCTCGTCTACGATTTCGCCCCTGGCGCTCCCCTCTCCGCCTCCCTCCGTAATCCTCAAAACCCCAAATTCACCCCTCTCTCCTCCTGGATCTCTCGAATGCAGATCGCCACGGATCTCGCACAGGGCCTTGATTACATCCACCACCACTCAGGTGGCGGCGGATCCGTTCATAATCGCATCAAGAGCTCCTCAATCATCGTCTCCGAGACCGGCTTCAACGCCAAGATCTGCCATTTCGGCGCCGCTCTCCTCGCCGGCGAAATCGAAATCAATAAGTTGATGAAATCGAACAGCCGGTCGATCAAGATTGAGGGGACCAGGGGGTATTTGGCGCCCGAAGTGATTGCAGGGGGATGCGTCACGCGGAAGTCGGATGTGTTCGCGCTTGGGGTCGTGCTTCTGGAGTTGATCTCCGGCGATGAGCCACTCACGTATAGATTATGCGCGGGTGGAGAAAAGAGATATGAGAGGGTTTCGCTAATCGAGACAGCGAGAGAGGTTGTTGGAGCGGCGGGATGGAAAGAGGAGGGATCGCCGGCGTGGTTTGTGGAAAAGAGGATGGAGAGGGTTCGTCACTGGGTGGATCGGAGATTAAGGGATTCTTTTCCATTGGATGTGGCGGAGAAGATGACGATGGTGGCGCTGCGATGTGTGGAGGCTGATGCGGCGAAGAGGCCGGGGATGAGTTGGGTTGAGGGGAAGATCTCGCAGCTATTTCTGGAGTCGAAGGCGTGGAGCGAGAAAATTAGGGTTCCGGTGGATATTTCGGCGACTTTCGGTCCGAGGTGAGGGGTGACAACCGGCGGCGGCGGATTGGTGTTACTCGGGGAATTTGTTTTTCTTCGATTTTGTTGTCGCAAATTTGACCGAGAGACAAATAAAAAGTAGTAGCCGTTCATAAGATATTATTTTTTGTTAGGGTTGACTTTTTTAAAAGTAGACGAACGTTATAATTAATTAAAGGTATTGCTTGGCCTGTTGTGTCGGTTTGACCGGATTTTTTCTTACTATATTTTGAATGAGTATACTGAAATTTTAAAATATAAAAAACCTTTTTAGGTTAAATATTTGAATGAGATAATCTTAAGTATTATTTAAATAAATCCTTTTTATATAAAAAATGCTCATAAATTTATTTATTTATTTTTGGAATTTTTACATACATACCAAGGAATTCTTATGCAAATTCATATTTAACACTTAAAACTTAAATTTTTGCATGCATGTCAACTTTTTTCAAAGGTAGCATGTAGGTGAAAATTGAAGTTTTAGGTGTTAAGTATATATATGGCTAAGAAATGCATGGTATGATTGTAAAAATTTCCTTTTTTTTTAACTGAGCATATAATATCTAGAGGAGAGCCAATGGACAAGAAAACATAGAAGTACAACTAAGGAAGGCCCACAGATAGAGACCAAATGACTCACTTGATTAAGTGAAGGCCTTCTGAGCTTGGGCTAGAAGCCGACTGGGTGGATGCCACCCTAACCATGGACTAAGGTTAATTGAGTCAAGAAGAGGTATCGACTTGCTTATCACTACAAACCGACTCAAGGGAAGAATTTAGTATCACCAGCCACCTCATAAACACCTCTGAGATTTATCATTAGGGGCCAAGAACCAGCAATAACCTAATCCACGAAGCATCTTGGATGACCCCCTCGTTAATGAGTGAGATACTTATCAAATTATAGTGATTGACTTCCTGCCCGATGATATAACCTTACTCTACTGACACACATTTCTCATTCAGGGATAAATTGCAGACAACCATACAAGAAAAGCCAACTGGCAAAGCCAAGTCGACCGATTCAAGTCGGGCTGACCCGAAGGCCACCAAAAGTCGATCAACAACCTTGATTCATCTTAGTTGGTCAAGAAGCTTTTATCAAACCAAGGCCGATTGATTTCAAGAGACGGAGTCTGAGGGTTGCCAAGCTGGAGGCCTATACATGTAAAATAAATATAATATCCTATATCCCCGCCCCCGCCCCATTAAAGCAATGACAAATATGTAATTTCATGTATTTTATCTTCTCCTCTATAAATAGTGGAATCATTTTATGAGAATGAGCAAATCAACAATTCAGATTATTGTACATTATTGTGCATTGCCTTAGGTCGTAAGCTCAATTCCTTGGGTGTTATTTAGGTAGAGATCAAGCTTTAACAATTAAAAATATTGTAAGATGATATTGTAGCCTCCCCTTCTAGGCTACTGTTGTCCAATGATATTGGAGTTCCTTTTAGGCTACTATTGCCTCACCTTTTGGGTTGTTGTTGCCCAATGCATTGGAGTTCCTTTTAAGTTGCTGTTGCCTCACCTTTTGGGTTGTTGCTGCCCAATGCATTGGAGTTCCTTTTAAGTTGTTGTTTGCTAACCTTTTGGATTGTTTTTGCCCAATGACATTAGAGTTCATTTTTGGTCATTGTTGTTTCAACTTCTAGGTAGTTGTTGTCCAACGATGTTAGAGTTCCTTTTAGGTGATTTTTTCTTCACCATCTCGGTAGGTGTTGCCACAACTCTTGAACTATTTTTGCCTAATCTCCAAGTTTTGCCCCACCTTCTAGGTTTGTTTTACCTAATCTCATGGGTTGGTGTTGCCCTATCTCTTACGTAGTTATTGCCCCAGATTTTGGGCTTTTTTTTTGCTTTTCCTGAAGTAGGCTTTTTTTTTTCCTGAAGTACGTTGTTGTTGCCTTTCCTGAGGTAGGTTGTTATTGCCTTTCTTTAAGTAAGTTTTCATTACCTTCCCTGATGTCAATTGTTGTTTCCTTCTACGAAGTAGGTTGTTGTTCCTTAATATAAGAATATTTATTTCTTATAACTTACCCATTAGAGAAGACAAATCTATTATAAGACTTGACAAGAATCCAATATACTTAAAATACGCCCCATAGTTTGAGCATAGTGACATCAATCTTTTCTGAAGCTTATTATTTTTTATATTCTTATGTGAAAATTCAATTTTTTAAATCAGTAACACCTTTTGAGGTTATCTGATTTTTAGGTGAATATTCAACTTTTTGAATAAGTAACACCTTCTGAGACTTATAGCCCCTCTGAGAAATTTTGAGTGTGCATGTACCTTTTTGGGCTTACAGCCTTTTGAGATTTTTGATTGTATACATATCTTCTTTGATTTATAACTTTTAGAGATTTTTTGAATAAAGACTATGTCAACCACTTGCTCTCATGTAGTTTTTCTAGTGAGGACCTTGTCCACCACTAGCTTCCCATCAATGTTACCTCATTATTGTGCCTTACATGAATATGAGTGAATACCTTGTCTGCCACTTACCCTGAAGTGATCCTTCAAGTGAAGACTATGTCCACTAATAGCTTCTCATAGATACTACCTCATTAGCATGTCTTCCAAAGATATAAGTGTAGATTGTGATTGTCACTTACCCTTAAAGGGTTCTTCTAGTGAGAATTGTGTTCACTACTAGTTTCTCATCAAGATTACCTTATGGGCGTTCCTTTTAGGGGTATAAACATAGATTTTGTCTGCCACTTGCCCCAAGGAGTATTTCTAGTGATGATTGTATTCATCGCTAGTTTCTTGTCGAGACAACATTATGAGAATTTCTTTCAGAGGTATAAGTGATGACTGTGTCTGGCACTTGTCCTCAAGATATCTTTCTAACTAAATAGGATTGTATCCATTGTTGATTCCCATCAAGACTCCCTCATGGATGAGTCTTCTTTGGGTATAAGTGGAGACTATGTCTACCACTAACATGACAGGAAAAAGAGCTAAAACTGATGGTAAAACCAACAGTTTACGCTTGCGTCGCAAAAAATGTTCTATTTTGCAACGACTTAACAACAGGACATGCCATCATTATGAACAGTAACATTTTTTTCCCACATCTTTAATCATTAGCAATGCCTTATCTAGTTAGTTAAAAGGAAATGTTAACCAACGACCATATTGTATCGGTTATCCATAAACTCGTCATTTGGCGGGGTGCTAACCGACATGATTTTTTAATATGTAATGGTTTCATCTGTCAGTAATAATGTAAATTACCGAGAGGTTAGGGACGGTTTATGTTTAGGTTATTTGCGACGACATAACTATAAAATTTCCATCGCTTATTAACAACAATATTTTTTCCTACAATTTTTATTATTACTGGCGCAATAAGCTTCCAGTTAGAAACATATAGTAACCGACATCCATTTTTCATTGGTTGTCTTCGAACATCCATTTGACAGGGTATTAACTGATGTGTTTTAATAATAAGTGATGAAAATTGCCACCAGCAATAGTATTTGATGGATTAAAAGCCGTGTATAAGCTATTGAAAAAAATCCATTATACCGCTAAAACTGCGGCTCTCTTCCTAGAAACAAACAAAAATGTGGGTTGTCATCATAGACTTCGACGTGGACTTCGATGAAGATGAACAACAACTATCATCGAACATGTGATGTAAGCATGTGATCACGGGCATACACTATAGAAAAATGTTCTAAAATCGATTATAAAACCAATAGCCTAAGTTCGAGTCGCAAAAAATATTCCATTTATCGATGGTGTAGCGACGAATTTTGATTTGTGTACTATGTGATGACTTAACAACAGACATGTCGTTGCTTATAAACAGTAATTTTTTTTCAATGGCTTTAATTAATACCGATGCGTTAGGCCGTCAATTTTAAAGCAAATATTAATCGACAATCTTATTATGTTAGTTATACACGAATCTGTCATTTGGCGGGTGGTAATCGTCACTTTTTTTTAATAAGCAACGGTTTTATCCGTCGTTAATAATGTAAATTATCAATGGTCCAATGACTGATTTTTCTTAGGTTATTTGTTTTGGCATGACTACAAAAATTGTTGTCAGTTATTAACAATAATTTATTCTCTGACGCTTTTTATTAATACCAACGCAATAAGTCGTTGATTAGATTCAAATATTAACCGGCGACTATAGCTGGTCGACTATCTTCAAATTCGTCCATTTTATAATAAGTGACAATAAGTGTCGTCAGTAATAGAATAAGGAACCAACAAATCGTAAGCAATGTATAAGTCGTCAGAAATAATCCTTTTTACCGCCAAACTCGCGACCCTCCTCTTATTGCACCAATTCCTTCTCCCTCGCTCTTCCCAAAGGAAGCCTCTCTAAGTCCAACTCTTCTCCCCAAAACCCTTGCATCTCTCTCCCCTTTCTCTTTTTTGTCCAAAACCATCACCTTCGTCGCCAAAGCCTTGAGTATAACCGTCATACAAGCTAACTGGGAACACAGATGGAATTGAGGCTCATAGTGACCACAAACTCCTATTTTTCTCCTCCTCCCAATCCTCTCTTACTCGTAACGATCGAGGCAGGAACTCCTCTATATTTATTTTTTTTTATTTTCAACTATTTCCAAAAAATGTGTATAGAGTTTAAGGCCTAGCAAGCAGGGCTAAGGTGCTGTCTAACAACATGTGAGATTTAATTTACTAGGATTTAATAAATCTTATAAATTTGAGTTTATTAAATTCTGAGAGGATTAAATCCCAAAAAATTGTTTCACAACAGATTTAGTAAATCCTGTTAAATCTAGTAAAACTGTTTGACAATTTTTTAACAAATTAGCCTTAAAGCTGCAGCATGCAAAGGTAAATCCACCTATTCGTTAGATTTCATAAATCCAAGATTTAGGGGCGAAATCCGCAAAATCCAAATTCACCACTGCACCAGATTTAATTCATCCAAAATGATCATCTGACAGGACTTTGCTTAAATCTCACCTAAATCCTTATCAAATGTCGTTGCCAGACAACCCTTAAATATATTTTTTCATTTTAATTGGATTGCAATCGGGATCGACTTTAATCCCATACATGTTTGCTTTATTTATGAATGCTCTTACTAGACATTTACAAAAGGATTTACTTTGGTGCATGTTTTTCGCTATGATATCCTTCTTGTGGATAAGACTAGGGAAAGGGTTTAAGGGTTGTCTGGTAGTAGATGCGATTTAAGTTATTAGGATTTGGTAAATCCCATAAATCCGAATTTACAAAATCCTAAATGGGTTAAGGCAGAAAAATCTATGTGGCAACGTATTTACTAAATTTTGTATTGATTGAACAGTTTGGCAATTTCAATGAGGATTTAGGAAGTAGTTTTGATCGGTGGAGACAATCAGAAGCCCACAAACTTAAATCTCAAGCCTCGCTAAGTTAAATTTACCGATTCGTAGAATGTAGTATATCTAGGATTTATGGTCAAAATTTGTGAAATCTGGATTTATCAAATCTGCAGATTTATTTCATCTTAAATGACCGTCTGACAAGATTTTGCTTAAAACCCATCTAAATCTCGCTCTAAAGCTGTTGTCAGATAGCCCTTAGGAATGTGATGCATTTACTTGTGCCACGATCAAACCATTATGAATTTCATAAAAATAAAAAAGGATTGAGGTTTTATCATGACCTCTGATATTTCAATGACAATTTGAAAATCGGATGAAAGAGGGTGTTTGATTTGTAAATAGAATTGTTTTGAGTGCCCTGTATGTAATCACCCCAAAACTTAAATTATGGAGATCAACATTGGAGTCTAAAGGCCTTCATTTAAATAGATCTAGAACTAAATACATGAAATGTAATTTTAGTGGTAGTAGCTCTAGTGGTATGGGTGATCAAATTATTAAAAGGTATGAACATCAGATATCTTGAGATCTCTTGTTCAAACTGATGGTGATATAGATGGGGACGTGATTAGTAGATTTCAAGTTGATTGGTTGATGTGAAGGAATGTATCAGGCCTATTTTGTGATAGAAAATAATGCTTAGACCTAAAGAAAAATTTTATAAGATTTTGGTGAAACTTGCGATGTTCTATTGTGCGGAATATTAACCATTAAGTTAAGGGGCTGTTTGGTTGAAAACTAGATTCAATTTGAATAGGAGTTAGTAAATCCTATAAATCTGAAATTATCAAATCCTAGGATTTTTGGCTAAATCATGAAAACTAATTTAAATGTAAGTAGATATTTTTTGTGGAACATAGTGTATGGCTATGAAATTAGCTCAAAAAATGATAATCACTCAGAAATTCAATCTAAGTTTGACTCATACATGCAACTCGGACTTAAATAAACACGACGAGCTACGAGCCAAAATTTTATATCAAATTTAGTTGGAACCTACATCATCTCAGTTCGAACTCGGATCATTTAACATCTTAGAAATGTTAGTTCTGTCGAAGATCATTAAAAAATCAAACATTGACTCATAATTGATTAAGATATCTCCCTCAAATAGTGTATGTCACTGTAGCTACACCATCCCTCTCATAGATATATTTGTTTCATATTTTATTTTCAAGTGAAATTCCAATCGTAAATCCCATATGGATCACTTGTTGTACACTTGTAGAGAAAATTTGAATGAATTATACTTGTCAATTAGTTAGTGCAGGTAGGGGGATAAATAAGATTAGAGATAAAATATTGATAAATATTTACCTATTATTGATCTTTGACAGACTTGACAATCTCAGTAGGCTGTTAACGTTCTGATTTTGAGCTTAATTTTTGTTGGCTCTAAAGAAATTTGAGTAAAAACAAAAATCAGTCAATTTTTAGAGGTAATTATTGTTTCGTATTAAGAAAAAATAATTATGACAGTTTATTTAAACTTCTTGATATCTCTCTTTAATATTGTCTGCTCTTGTAGCTACTCCAATCCTATCATGTAGATAATTGTTTCTTATTTTATTTTCAACTGTAAAGCTAATCATATAACTAAACATTCTAGTCGGTACGCCACTTTCACGATTGACTGCACAACTGGAAATATGTTCTTTGAAGAAAATATTTCATATGATGTAATTGTTTTTACTGCAACCTCTAGTGTGAAGTCTAATTTCCACAACTAGAATGAAAATTCACATCAAAATATAATTTGCAATTTCCAAGATGGAAATTCATATCAAAATCTAAATACCATTGTCGTAATTCCTATTTTGGCAATGCAAATTAGATTTCAAGGTGAGTTTTCATTTTGGATATGCTAAATTTGAATTTTTCATTCTAGCCTAATAGGTGAGTCAGATTTACTATTTTCGATATCCACATATAGCAAGAGATATTGTTGATTGGGTGGTTGTCATTTCGAGCAAATTAAGAGCCACCATTAGTATTTAAAATAACATTGAACCAACCCATCAAGAAAATGAGGTGACATGTTTCTATTTTCCACTTGATGCAATTGATGACGAGCACAATCTAGAGGTTGCTATTGACAAAGAATACAAAAAATTAATCTCAGTGATCTATACGACTCTGACAATACGTTTGAAGAAGAGATTTTGACTACTTCCTCTTGTCACTTTGATGACGATGCTAAGTAAGACAAGTAAGTTTATTGTATCTTTCGTTGAATTTTGTATTTCAGTTTATTGCGTAGTTTTGTGTTTTTGATTTTAGTAGTTGTATCTTGCACTTTACAGTTTCTTCTATATGTCAACTGCATACATATGTATTTTATGTTTATTACATATTGTTCTATTATAATTTTATTATATAGTACATGTTATGTGCACTAATTAATAAAATTTATTCTTCTTGTTGTTGATGTTGACTGGAGGAAGGAACTCTCTCCCTCGCCACTCGGGGGAGCGTGGAGCCCAACACTATATGACAAACAAGAATGTTAGGAGAGACCGCTTGAATTCGACACCCACTCTCACCCTTGCTCCCACACCCACCCCCACCCTTATCTCGACCACC
>NEWO01000057.1:190324-214636 GCA_003013225.1 Phalaenopsis aphrodite | reverse complement strand
CATGGTTGTGCAAGTAATATAAAGTTAGTTAACCATAATCATAAGGAAAAACAAAACTTAGAAATTCATATTTTTTATATATAATTATTTTTATTTTTAAGTTAAAATTTTTTACAACTCATGGAACATTAGATCGTTTCCTTCGGTACAACCATGTTGTATCTGCTGTACTGAGATAAATCAGTACAACTAATGCAACATAGTTGTACAAATAGTGATAAATCAGTCAATTCTATCCATAAGAAAAAGAGAAAATTACAAATTAACTCTTTCTATACATCCAATTTTTGTTATTGTTAAGATTTTTTTACAACAAATAGAACATTGTATCATAACAGTCGATATATCTGTGTTGTATCAGTTGTACTGAGATAAATTAGTACAACCAATACAACATTGTTGTACAAATAGTGATAAAAATCGGTCAATTCTATCCATAAGAAAAAGAAAAAAATACAAATTAATTCTTTCTATACATACAATATTTTTATTGTTATGTTAAGAGTTTTTTACAACAGACAGAACATTGTATCATAACATTCGGTGCAACTGTGTTGTATCGGTTGTACTGGTCTCAGTACAACCAATACAACATGGTTATACAAATAGTGATAAATCAGTCAATCCTATCCACGATGAATGTCAAAAATTAAGAATTCATTCTTTCTATAGATACAATTCTTTTTATTGTTATGCTACAGTTTTCTACAAGAGATATTACATGGTTGTACAAGATAAAATTAGCCAATTCTAGCCACAAGGATAAGCAAAAAATAAAAACTCTTTAGTCAGCGCACAAGCAATATAGTCTCATTCGAATATGGATTATTAAATATTACATGCATCAAACTGCTCCAATTAATAAAAAAATAAAGCTTACATATTACATAAAAACGAATTTTTTTTTCAAACTTACCAATGAGTTCAAGTATATATGTTCATCGCCAGAAAGAGAAGCAGATATGACCTCAGGTTTGTTTAAGTTGCGATTCTGGTTGTTCTGCATCCTCAATGTTCTTCCTGAGTTTCGTCAATGATAATGATTTCCTCCTGAGTTTCAGCTATGATAACGATTTCTTCCTGATATTCTGCAACGATAAAAATCCTTTACACCTAAACCCAAAAACTTGAACGATCCAATGTTCTTATTTTGCTTTCAAATTTTTGGCGTACTCTTTTTTACGTTAAAATGATGCGCCAATACCCTACGATGAGCTGAGTCAAACCACATCATAACATATGCCGTTTATTATAATTTTTTAGAATAAAATAATGATTAAAATTATAAAAACACGTGACATATTGAGATTGACTTCCGTACATACCTCTACGGGTATTATCCTAACAGAATAATTTTTACCATTGCTGGCGGCCTCTAAACGATAGCTATGGATTCTCCCTCTGCCTACTTATTAGGTTTTTGTGATTATAAACTGGAATAGGCTTTGAATTGCAATAATAGTTAACAATTATACCCAGTCGCAAAAATTGTTTGCATTGAAGCCTTCATCAGCCGTCTTATGTATATGTAAACACTATTTTGTAACCATTTTGCATTCACAAAAGGGAAGAATTCATTTACTTGATCAGGGGCATATTATAACAAATTTTACATTTTTAACACCCAAATCTATCATATCACATTAAATTCATCACTATTTTAGTTTAAACAGAATAAATAAATAAATTACATTTTTTCATACAAAGAAAAAACTAGCATCTATATAAAAGTTGAAGTTCAGGCGTTAAATATACAAATACAGCTTAACTCAGCAGCAAAAATGTACACCATCCAAAATTCTAACAAGACAAAAGTTTACTATGCTTTTAAATCCCATATGATTTAACAAATTCTGCCAATATCAAGAGACAAAAATCCTAAAAACTAAAAATGAAGTGAAAGAATGAATGAATGATAACTGTTTAGTTTTCATGGATCTGTACTTAAAATTACATCCAAAAATGAAGGAGTTGACGGGCATCTTGGGGCAAATCCAGCGAATGCAAAGCACATAAGAAGACAAATACTGCGCTGTCGCTTTGGATTCTTCTCACCTATCAATGAAGTGACAATTGATGGCACATAAAGCCTTTAAAGGCTGCACAATTGCTTTTGTCGCAGGCGGATCTATGGACATAAATGGCCAAGAAAGCCGGCATTCCCCCCTGCGCCACCTTGTAATGAGTCCCACAAGTCTACTTGACGCCATGTAAATTGTCTGTGCCGATTTAATTTAGTGGAGTAAAAATATGTTTGTTAGAAAATGAAGTTTTGTTTTTTTTTTCTTTTCATGAAAGCTGAAAATTTAAGCATGAAATTTTTATATGCAGGATAAATCTCAGGAAATTTGTAACTAATTTGAAGTTCTTTAAGAACTAAATTAATTGTCTAGTACAGATATAAAGCACGTGTTCAGCAGTTAGCATTGGCATCTGATAACTATTACATGTGCTCATTATATATATTCATCGAAAAATTGTAGCTCTTTTGAGATGCTTTTGATGCTCAAGTTAGAAAGTTGAGTTGAAAAGCTACATTTGGTCTAACTTGTGGATGGGGAGTTTGGTGTGCATGCTCCTAGCTAAGTTTTTTTTTTATTATGGGCATAAATTTGCCTTGAATACTCCAAACGCCTTAGAACTTTAGCGTAAGTAAATTAAACATAGCTTTTTTAATCAAGGGAAAAGCAAGTCGATCTTTTCAATTAAGCCACTGAATAGAGATAGATAATGAATTAAATTGATATAGGTTCTAATCCAATTAGCATCAAATGTGGATAAACTTGTGTTCCTAAAATTCATTATTATCAAAGAGATGATTCACTTAAAAATGCGGATGAGTACTAGGTTAAACGTGATTTAACCTGCCATTGTTATGTGAACTTATAAAATACTTATAATTAACTAATAATTACAAAGCATTTGTCTATCTCACTCTAATGAATGGTGCAACTCCTCTATGCTTCTTGTTTACAAATTGTAAATTCTAATCACACTACCATAACTTATGTCTTCTATAATTTAATTAATTTGCATTCTTTAAGAAGTTTGAAGCATGTCCTCTAAATTTTTTTGTGATTCAATATACTATAAGAAATCAGAACCTTAGCATTTCCTCAACTCCTTTGAGCTTGCATTTACTTTAAAATTTCATACATTATCCCTTTTTTTCCAAATTCATGCATATCATAGTAGCAACCCTAAGTCAAGAATCTCTCTCACCTATCCAAACAAGCATGAGTTGAGAAGATACATAAAACAGATCTAATGAAAATTGTAATTCCTTTTTGTTATGAGAATTACATTATTTGTTTTTATAGAGAAAATTTTAGATTTATTTATAAATATAAAGAATAAAATATCTTGATTTCATACTATGGTAAATATAATAGAAATCATTATTGTCCTTTCTTTCCACCTGCTTGCTTGATCTTATTGTTGTCTTTTCTTTCTAGCCATCACCTTGATGTTGTTTTCTGCTGACAAGATGATTGGTTAGGAAGTACCATCAGCTTGGGTCAAAGTGTGTAGAATCTTTTCTTAGGCAATGATTTAATAAGGACATGCGTTGGTTGATCCTGATTATTTATATAATGTATTTGCAGTTCTCCTGAATAATGAGATCCCTTATGAAATAATAATCTATCTCAATGTACTTTGTATGTGTTTATCTCAATGTGCTTTGTATGTGCATGAAATACTAGATTATTTGCTATGGTCATTGTAAAGAGATTGACATAATGTGATTTGGTTGGTCGATTTTTTGACATGTAAACAAAACAAAACAAGATGATATATGATGTAACAGCTGCAAGTGTATAGTATTCGACTTTCGTAGAACACCTAGCGACTATGTGTTGCTCCTTGATGATCCATGCAATATGTGTGGCACCCAGGAATAAGTAGGAACCTGTGGTGGCTTTGGGATTTTTAGAGTTAGCGACCCAATCAAAATCTGAATATACATGGAGTATGAAATTTGCTAGAGTAATTAGTATGCCAATGTTAGTGGTGCCTTGTAGATAATGTTGTAGTCATTTTGAGGTTCGGTAATGATGGGTTAAGGGAGTATGCATATGTTGACATAAGTGATTTATAACAAAAAAGATATCATAACTTATTATAGCAAGGTATTATAGAGAGCTTATGAGTTGTTTATACATTGTTGGATCTTCAAGGGGCTGATTTTGTATATTATGCATATTCATTTTACTAAGCAATTGGTAGATATTGATTTGCATCCTATCATGGTTGCATTATGAAGAAGTTTTTAAATATACATTTCTTGTCCCAGGAGCATATAATTGTATGTTCTTATGATTTGAATTCCCAAAAATTGAGATATTAGCCACATGCCTTTGATTTGGATTCGATTGCAATCTGCCTTTAAGTTCTTTTATGATAGAAGCACAATCTCGTGCAATCATAATATAATTTATATAAACAAGAACATATATGGGATTGGTCTTTTGCATTTAAACGAGTAAAAATGGGTTAGTTTTGCTGAATTAGAATCCATTATTTTCTATTTTTTTTCTTTTTTTTTTTGAAGGAGACGTTCCCTTTTCTGAATAAGTCTTTCATTTAGATAAGAATATGAGAAAAACTCCTTCTTTCTAGACCCAAGTAGACATCACACTCATGTTACAAATACATCATAACTGAGTTAAGTTTGTTTTTGTTGTGTTGAAAGTTTAAATTGAGTGAAGGAAATCATATTCTTATTTTCATGTATTTTATTAATAATTTGTTATAAATGCATTTAAACAAATTGTTCAAACGATTCCACTCTGTCATGATATGATCAATAATATGCAATTAAAAGTATAAGTATTTAAACACTAAACTTTGATATACAATAAAATGCTAGCCTTATGGTGCAATAATAAGATAACAGAGGAAATACTCAAAATGTGGAATTTAACTTGATGATTTAGGTGATTTTGGTGGAATTTTGGATAGAGATGAAAAATAAGAGAGTTTTTTCCTTTTTTGTTAATATTTTATTAGATTAGATTATTTATTAAACCAATTATCTTAATCACTATGCTATAATTTATGATTTGGTACTCCAAATGAGTGTCATTTTCTTGATCTATGTTGATTGAATTTTACTTATTTTATTCCATATAGTTCTGCATCATGAACTATTTTAGTTCTTGGTTAACTCTTTGTAATTCAATAGGATGTTTTGGATTCAATTTTTTCTAAGAGAGCATATAACTTTTCAATACCATGCTACAAGTTATTTTTAAAATAGCAGGCGTTCTCTCGAGAATTACATAACATTGTTGTACTGATTAATATAAAAATTTTATCTTCTAGCATATGTAGCCAACAATCATGAATCTCCAATAAAATTGCGTAGACATTCTTAATGATAGTTTTGTTCTAAACTATCTATATATATTTGAGTAGTGAATTTTTATCGTTTATTTTTATTTATTCTTTAGAGCATTTGTGTTCAAATTATGTATGATTCTCTAAGAGTTTAAGAAGTGCAACTGTTTTTATATAATGCTAACAAAAATTTTAAAATTATCTTCCTTATTTGATCGGTTAGCCTCTCTAACTTTGTTTTTGTTTTAGGCGGTTATATGTTTTCAAGTAGATTCAAAATTTGACCTGTTGTCATGGTTTGAATCCTAGAACCACAAGTACATTCAATTTCAAAATCAAACCCGTATGTTATGTGGATTGGATCCAAGTCATGTTTGACCTGATTTTATATTGACTTGTTGATTAGGCTACTTCATATTAATACAATTAGTCATGGGCATATTAATTTGAGAAAACAATGAAACAAAGAAATAAATGTGCCCTTCATAGTAACATTTAAGTTTTCAATTAATAGAAGGAAGATAATGTGAGTTATTTTATCATCAATGATTGTTCTAGACCATTGCATTTACATAAATGTATGTTTGAACTAAGTTTAAAGATTCTAATATCAACATAAGTAATAATTGTAATTAGATCATCATATATGGATTGGAGCAATGAGATTTGATGTTAATGATGTTTTGAATTGAATGATCATTTTTAGGTTAAGATCTTGAAAAGTTATTCTAAAGATGTCTCACTAAGTTGTTCAACGTGAAACTTATTGCACAATAATTGGGCTGCTAAATTTTTTTAAGTTTGATTCCTTTTCCTGAACACATCTATAAATAATCAAATAGTTATTCATACATAAAATTAAGCTATGGTCAATCCTCACTTATGACAATCTTTTAGAGGTTGTTCGAACAGCTGCAAAAGGAGTGTGGTAGATTCCTTTCACATAACTAATAGGATTCCTTTCGCATAACTATTAGGATGCCAGGCATTTGGCATGGAGTATTAATTCAATGAAAAATAGAAATGAATTTAGAAATCATTCCTTAGTTATTTTTGGTAGATTTGAAATTCAATGGATTTGGTTGAGCTTTAAATACATAGCTCTATCCAAAGTGTTGGTCGCCACCACCTCCAACCATCGTCACTGCATTGACTACGTCCAACGATCGTAGCCTCCGACAACCAGCTCCGACTGTCACCATTGTCATCGATACTGGCCACCTTTGGTCATCACTGTCGACTATTGCCTCTGTTTTGCTGCCAACTTTGCCCACCATCATCATTGGTCGCCACCGGCCGCCACCTTCGACCATCACCATCACGGTTAACACCGCTGCCACCGGACGCCACCACCGCCTCTAGTTGCCACCGGCCACCACCTCAGGCAATCGTCACTGGTGGTAGTCACCTTCGACAACTGTCACCTTTGACCGCCACCACCCCCTGCCTAAGGTCACAACCAGTACCAATGAAACCTCTGCAGCCACAACCAAAATTTATTAAAAACCTCGTATTTTTTAAAATACTTTGTTTTCATTTCACATCAAGCTAAAAGTAAAAATGAAGTCACTCATTTATTTTACAATAAATCAAATAACTCCATAGTACTTCAAATACAATACATTACTCATTTATTATATTCATTTTACACTACATTTCTTTCTATGTCGGCCAAACATTCTCTTAACCCAAATCATATATAACATTGCAAAACATTTTTTTAAGATCAAACCATTATATTAATCACTAGATGTTTAAGATGAGCCATACTTTATTTCAAAGAGTATATCAATCACTTGCACTTCCTTTTAGTCAGCCAGTCCTAGGTGAATCGATAAATACCATTTGTACATTTCATTGACTTCAACCTTCAGAGTTATTCATAAAATTTCTCTTAATTTGGTCAAGCTCGTCTTAAATCGGTCCTTTATGGCCTCTTTTAGCTACATAAATGCTTGCTCTTAACAAATCAATGGTCAAATAGCTTGAGTGTAATTGTTGAGCTGACTAATTTATTCAATCAACACCTCTATCTATATATATCCCATGAGATTGAACTAATTGAGGCCATACATATTAAAAATTACTTCAATGTGATAATTAGACTGATATAAAAATAATTATTATACAATACTATAATTTAAATTACTTTATTTTTAAATATTTGAATACTATTCTAAATTAAAATTATTAAGTTATATTCCTTCATTTCTAGCAATCCTATCAAAATCAAATTCTTCCGATTTGCAGCACTGGGACAAGGAGCCTTGGGTATCTGACCTAGTTGTAGACCACTCAATTCCTACGCATTTGCAACACATATAGCACCTAAACTTAGTTTTTTTACATTTATGTCATCTTGTCCTAGGACTTGAGACGACGGGTTATGTTGCGAAAGAGCTGGGAGGTATTTCAAATTCTATTGATACGAAATTTCTTTCTATTCGATAAGGGGATTTAGGACTTCCTGAAATCTTCTCAGTGATGTTCTAAATCGCTTGTGTCTGACTTGGGAATCAATGGTCCCTTATCGTTCGATAGAGATAGAGCAAGGAAGACGGGCACTCACTGCCGATCGACTCTCATTCCTATGTGATATTCTACCAAAGCCAATACAAGATTAACCACGACCTGCACGGTAGCCGTCTGCTATAGAAGAGACTGCCTGACACGCCTACAGGTTGAACTTCTCTGCGCGAGCAACTTTTAGAAAGTCGAATGATTCTAGTAGCATATATATAAGAAAAAAAAGTTAGGTGTATGAGATATTATGAGGAGTTGGGTAGTATGCATGCATATTAAAAATCCATACCTATCCAAAGCTCATATTCACCACCAAATATGGCCCTTGCTAGAAGACGGAATGCTAGGGCGCGCTTCATAATAACCAGCAATATTATAAAGCTCTTCTATTATATAGCTTTTTACCTTTCCATTCTTCCGCTTTACTTATAAATAAGTGTAAAAAGTAGTAAGTTTACATATAATAAAAGAAATATAAATTAAGATCAGTGTTATTACCTAGCTTTTCTTCAAGATGTGAGTGAGAGCTAGATATTATCACTAATCTCAGTCCCATCTTGATATCAGATTATTCAACTGTACGTTAAAAAGATGTGGATTCCTCTTCCTCCACCTTCCAACAAACCAACAGACATAAATCACATCTTCTCAACAGAATGAAAGAGAGGAGCATAATAAGACCATTAAAATTTCTGATGGCACATATCAAAGCAGTAGCGAATTAACTACTAAATTATGAAGATTATTCTACTGGAAGGTAAAAATACAAAATCTCCTCACTGTTAATGGATTTGAATCATTTCAAGACAACATAATTCCCCAGCCACTACAATGTGGTCTTAATGATATCAAGAACTTAAACAGAAAATCCAGATCATACAATATGGAAATTGATGCATCAAAAATTTGATGCAGCCATTTTATCAACAACCATATACCATTCACCCAAATAATACTGTTGTCATTTGGAGTACTCCCAAAAGAAGACTTCAGTTAGCAAATAGATCACTAGTAATGAGCTACACAATGTCACCATGGGCACCAACAACACGGCTCGGTAACAGACTAACATCAAAAGTATAGTTGACAACATAGCAACCCCCAAATGACAAATTGACAATGAGGATACTATCTTCTACATCTTGAATGGTCTCTTAGCTAATGATCAAGGGTTCGAAATAACAATCATAACTCTCCTCAATATTATAAGTCTAGAGGACTTCAACTTTCTATTACACAATGAAGAGCGTAATCTAACAATTGAGGTAACCAAAACCGGCCAACAGCCCAAAACCATATACACACAAAAACAAAAAGGTAGTCAATAACCTCAACACAAATTCAATAAGAATTACTAAAGGAATACTTCCAAAAATAACAAAACTAAACAAAAACCCATAGTAACATGTCAAATATGGTACAAAAGAGGTCACTTTTTCTCTCAATCGACACTGGGCCAATCTGCAGTACAAACCCACAACGGTCCCATCATACAATGCTTTCATTTCAATTACTACAACTACAATACAGAAATGGGTGTTTGACACGAGGAAACCACACATCTTACACCACATATGGAGAACCTACACTAGCCTCTATCATATATGGGCATTGATGAAGTGACAGTAGAGAATTGACAAAAGATTTGAATCTCTCACACAGGCCAGGACACCTAACGCACTCCAACTAGTAAGCTAGCTTTCACCAATCCTTAGATCTCCTAATCTATCTCATAATCTTATTTCGGTGCAAAAACTCACAACATACAATCAATGTTGATATCTTTAATGTTGATGGCTTTTGAACACAGGACTTAGCATCCCACAACACCCTCCTCACTAGACAAATTGAGAGAGAACTCTACCATATCACACCTTTTCACTCTAGCATCTTCTTCAATAAGTAACCTTAGAGGTTGGGTCATTCTCATCTTAAAGTCCTCTCCATCATCTGTGAAACACATTCTCAACTCAGCATACAAACCTTCTCTATCAAGATATTCACCATAACAAAAACTACAAACTCCCTTTTCCTTCTAGTTCAACTAATTATCCTCTTCCTCAAATGTTACATTATGATGTATCGGGTCCATTTCCCCGCCCTACCATAAATGATTTTTTATACTATGTTCTCTTTATAGATGTTTGCTCTTGGTTTTATTGGTGTTTTTCCATGGTTCAATAATCAGAAACCAAATTTCATTTCATCAACATACATACAGAGTCAAACAATAAAAATTTCAAATACTTATAATCAATTGATGGAGGAAGCGAGTACCTATCTTACGACCTCAAAACCTATCTACAAGATCATGGTATTATACACTATCTAAATTGCCCATACACCCTTGAACAAAATGACATCACACAAAGGAAGCATCTACACATTATAAAAAGAACAAAACCCTCCTCTATGTTGCATCCTTACCCCCTTCATCTCTAGATAGAAGCAATTCAAATTGTCACATATCTAATCGATTGATTGGTTAAATTTCAAACACAGCTCTATTAAAATTGTTGGTAGCCATCAATACCGGTTGCTGCCACCTTCAATGGTTGTTGTCGCCGACCTCCTCTGTTGTTGGCCACCGGTGGCTACCTCCAGATAGCACCCTTGTTGCATGCCACCTCTAGCAACCGCCTTTGCCACCATCACCAGTATTCTCCACTAGCCGCTACACCGGCTGCCGTCACTACCAAGCCACATAATTACCTCTGGTCGGCCACCACTGTTGTTATCAACCTCCACCGACCCCACCTGTTGCCACCAGCCTCCACTTCTAGCAACGATCATTTGTGGCGGCGGAGGTCACCTCTAGCAATCACTGCCGACTACGATCTCCTGTTGTTATTACGAGATCTATACCAACCAGTTGTGGTATATAGAATAAAAACAGAGAACGACCTTTGAAGCAAAAAAAATAGAACGAGAAAATTCACACCAGAAAATAGTAACACACAGATTTACGTGGTTCGGCAAATTGCCTAAGTCCACCTAGTTGCAGAGGATTTTACTATTTGAGGAATTTAAACCAGTGATCACCTCAACTTACAAAAAGAATCTCTCACTCTTCGCTGCTCGCTTTCTTCTTCTCTATCTGTTCTTCTCTCTCTATATCGGGATACACCGAAGAAACTCTACACTGAGTTACATCGAAGAAGAAACACGTACAAGAGAAATAAGCCTAATTTCTCTTTTGCCACAATCCACCAAGAAGAAGCTTAGGGAGAACAATCTTCTTCTTCTTCCTTTTTCTTCCTATACATCAAGGAACTCCTCCTCCTTGCACTTCTCCTTTACTGCCCCGTGGAAACCTTCCTCTGTCTCGAGGAAACCGAAGAAGAACTCAAAAACTGCGACTTCTCATAACTTCCAAATCTAAAGGAGAGCTGCTCTTTTTATCACGAAGAGAAGGGACTGAAGGGATGTTTCGCTTCGTGAAATAGAGAAAACGGGAACGGTTTGCGAGAGATGGGACGTGACTCTTTCGCGTACGAGAGCGTTGTTTCGCGACACTGGGGCGAAGCGGGAAGGCGAGATCGAGATCGTGAACAGGGGCGGGAGCCGGAGCGGTAGAACCTGGCTCCAAACCTTAACAACCCCAACATTATATTCGACTACATCTATCATCATAATTTATTAAAAACCTCATATTAAAAAAAAAAAAAAACATTGCTTTCATTTCATATCAAATGAAAATAATAATAATAAAAAAGCCGTCTAGTTATTTTACATTGAATCAAATAACTCCAAAATTCTTCAAATATAATACCTTATTTTTGCATTACATTCATTTTACGCTGACCAAAGAATCCATTAACTGAAATCATAAACAATATTGCATAACAAATTTTTTCAGATAAAATCATAATATTAATCACTAGATGTTTAAGATGAGCATTATTTTTTTTCTAGAGTTTATCAATCACTTGCCCTTCCTTCTAGGTAGCCAGTCTTAAGTGATTCCATAAATAGTATTTGTACATTTCTTTGACTTGAAGCTTTAGAGTTTTCCATAAAACGCGTCTCTTAATTTGGTCAAGCTTGTCTTAAATTTGCCCTTTATGTCCTCTTTTAGTGGCATAAATGCTAACTCTAAACAAAAGTGTGATAGTTGAACCTACTAGTTTGTTCAATCAACACTAGTGAATTATATCTATATCTTTGTATAATATATAGATATATATATATATATATATATATATATATANTAGCAATCACTGCCGACTACGATCCCCTGTTGTTATTACGAGATCTATACCAACCGGTTGTGGTATATAGAATAAAAACAGAGAACGACCTTTGAAGCGAAAAAATAGAACGAGAAAATTCACACCAGGAAATAGTAACACACAGATTTACGTGGTTCGGCAAATTGCCTAAGTCCACGGAGTTGCAAAGGATTTTACTATTTGAGGAATTTAAACCAACGATCACCTCGACTTACAAGAGGAATCTCTCACTCTTCGTTGCTCGCTCTCTTCTTCTCTATTTGTTCTTCTCTCTCTACATCGGGATACACCGAAGAAACTCTACATTGAGATACACAGAAGAAAAAACACGTACAAGAGAAATAAACCTAATTTCTCTTCTGCCACAATCCACCAAGAAGAAGTTTAGGGAGAACAATCTTCTTCTTCTTCCTTTTTCTTCCTATACAGCAAGGAACTCCTCCTCCTTGCACTTCTCTTTTACTGCCCCGTGGAAACCTTCCTCTGTCTCGAGGAAACCGAAGAAGAACTCAGAAACCGCGACTTCTCATAACTTCCAAATCTAAAGGAGTGCCACTCTTTTTATCACGAAGAGAAGGGAGCGAAGGGATGCTTCGCTTCGCAAAATAGAGAAGGCGGGAACGGTTTGCGAGAGATGGGACAAGACTCTTTCGCGTACGGGAGCGTCGTTTCGCGACACAGGGGCGGAGCGAGAAGGCGGGATCTCGATCGTGAACAGGGGCGGGAGCCGAAGCAGTAGAACCTGGCTCCAAACCTAACATCCCCAACATTATATTCGACTACATCTATCATCATAATTTATTAAAAACCTCATATTTTTTTAAAAAAAACATTGCTTTCATTTCATATCAAATGAAAAAAAAAGATAAAGTCGTTTATTTATTTTACATTGAATCAAATAACTCCAAAATTCTTCAAATATAATACCTTATTTTTTCATTACATTCATTTTACGCTACATTATTTTTTTCTACTGACCAAAGAGACCCTTAACTGAAATCATAAACAATATTGCATAACAATTTCTTTTTACATAAAATCATAATATTAATCACTAGATGTTTAAGATGAGCATTATTTTTTTTCTAGAGTTTATCAATCACTTGCCCTTCCTTTTAGGTAGCCAGTCTTAAGTGATTCCATAAATAGTATTTGTACATTTCCTTGACTTGAAGCTTTAGAGTTATCCATAAAACGTGTCTCTTAATTTGGTCAAGCTTGTCTTAAATTTGCCCTTTATGTCCTCTTTTAGTGGCATAAATGTTAACTCTAAACAAAAGTGTGATAGTTGAACCGACTAGTTTGTTCAATCAACACTAGTGAATTATATCTATATCTATGTATAATATATATATATATATATATATATATATATACATATATATATATATATATATATATATATATATATATATATATATATATATATATATATATATATATATATATATATATATATATATACATATATATATATATATATATATATATATATATATATATATATATATATATATATATATATATATATATATATATATATATACCCACACACATATATATACATCTAGACCATCAGACAGAGCTATATATTCATAGACACACATATATATACATATATGTATGTATTTATTTATTTATTTATATATGCATATAACATTTACCGTTTTAAATGTTAGTTGTGCTTTCGAATTAGTTAAATTGTATCCGGACCATCAGACAGGGCTAAAAGCAAGCAAGCAACCACATAAAATGCGTTGTCGTATAGTATTTTGTATCCGCATGAATCTAACCTTCAATTAGTATACCGTGCGCCATCTCACCCAATTTGCTGTCCCTTAAATAAAGTTGCATTAATGTCAAGAAAAAAGGAATTACAGAACTAACATATCAATTCCCATAATTCTTCCTATTTGCAGCACTGTGACCAGGTGCCACAGGTATCTGGCCTAGTTGTAGCATCAGCCTCAATGTGGCTATGTAATAAATAATCTATATATATCGTAATTTCTCTCTAATTACATGCAATCCTCATTACGCACTAGTTAAACTCCAAGATTAAAATGCAGTTGTTCGACTGCCTTCTAATTAGCCTACAATTTTTTTTGGAATTTTTGCATACATACCACTCAGTTCCTATGTATTTACATGTGTAACATAGACTTTATTTTTTACTTTTATTTCATCTTACCCCTCCATGAAAAGATGTATTTCAGTTTTTGGATGTTAAAAAGGTGATGTGGAAGATTTGGGCAGTACAAATATAAGAAATAAAATTGAGGTGTTTGATATATAAATACATAGTTGGGTTGCATTATGTAAATTAACAGCTCATACATATCCAACGCTCCATGCTCACCAACAAACATTGCCTCCACTCCGTCAAAGTGGTTCTGCCATAAAGAAGATTGAAGACTAGGGCATGCTTTGTAGCAACTAAAAATATTGTACTCTTATGGTATATAGCTTTTTACCTTTCTTCCCTTCCGCTTTACATATAAATACGTGCAAACAGTAGTAAGTTTATTTATAATAAAGGAAATAGAAATTATTATGAGTGTGGATATTAACTTTTCTTAAGGCTGTGAGTGAGAGCAAGATATTATCTCTAATCTATGTTCCTTCTTGGTATAAGAGCATTCAGCTTCTTAGCAATACGACATGGATTCCTCCTCTTCGACTATCCATAACAAACAAACAACACATTTTATCAGCATAATGGAAGGAGATAACCATAACAACATTACTGAAATTCCTGATGGCACACATCAAATCAGCAGCAAATTCATCACTAACTTAAGATAACTATTTTGTCTGTTTGGTACAAATCCAAAAACTCCTCACTAATAATGCATTTGAATCATTTCTAGACAGCACAATTCCCCCACCGCGGCAAAATGATTTGGATGAAATAGAACTTTAAACAAAAAATCCAAATATACACCATGAAAATTAGTGTATCAAAATTTAGCAACAACCATTCTATCAACCATATCTCCATCCATATTAACATATCTTATTCTCCTCAATAATGTTGCCATTTGGGGTACTCTTGATAGAATACTTCAATCATCAAATGATCTCAAGTAATTTTGCTTAATAATGAGATGCACAATGACACCATGGGCACCAACAACTTGACTTAGTACATGTCCAACATCAATAGTGGACAAAATAACAGTTGTTGGAGCACAAATTGACAATGAGGATGTATCTTCTACACCTTGAATGGTCTCTCAACTAACTATCAAGGGTTCAAAACAATCATTAGACTAAACTCAATCGCATAAGACTAGAGGACTTCTAAGAACTCAGCAACCAACAACCCTACTCACACAAAAATAGAAAGGCAATCAATAGAGACAACCTCTACAACCACCACAAAAACAACACCATATGACTACCAGACTCTAAACATAACACCTCAAATCAAGACACATGCTCAACCTCCAACATATAATGACAAAAACAAAACCCAACATTGGTCGATGTGGTATATATATAAATCAAACAGGAGAACGATTGACGAAGTGGAAAATAGAACGTGAAAAATCACACCAGAAAAGAACAACACAGCGGAACACACAGATTTATGTGGTTCGAAAAATTGCCTACGTCCACGAAATTGCAGAGGATTTTACTACTTGAGGAATTTACATCAGTCGATCGTCTCGACTTACAAGAGAAATCTCTCACTTCGTTGCTCTCTCTTCTTCTCTCTTTACACCGAGATACACCGAAGAAGATAAACTTATAAGAGAAATAAAACCTATTTTTTCTTCTATCACAAGCCACCAAGAAGAAGTCGAGAGAGAACAATCTTCTTCTTATATTTTCTTTCTTCTTTCTTCCTTTGCAAAGCACGCACACTACTTGCACTTCAGTTCCTCTATCCCGAGGAAGCCCTTCCACTGTCCTGTGGAAGTCCGAAGAAGAACTCAAATGGGTTGCACTGTGACTTAGTGCTAAAGGAGTGTCGCCCGAACCTTTTATCACGAAACAACAGAAACGAAGCAACGCTTCGTTTCATGACTGTAGAGGCAGAAGGAGCGGGAACAGGTATCGCGATGGAGGGAAAATGAGATCGTGACTTTTCGTGATTGGGTGTGGGAGCGATGGCGTCGATTTGCGAAATGGGAGGAGAGGTAAGCGGGAGCGGTCGGAGGTGGGATCGGGATCGGGCTCCAGCACAACAAATTCATGGCCCTGCAACAACAAGGCACCTGAATTCTAGTACCTCCCTCACCCAATCATCATATGTTGTGGGTTGCAAATGGACATACAAAACAAAACATCATGTCAACGGCTCAATAGCTAGACATAAAGCTAGGCTAGTGTCACAGAGGTTATCTCAACACATGGAATTGATTACCACAAAATATTTACCCTAGTGGTCAAATTCCCCACAATTCTTATGCCCGTTGCAATTGTCACAACACATGACTAGTCAATATAGCAACTCGATGCTTCTAATGCATTTCTTCGTGGGAAATTTGAAGAAAATTTACATGACTCAACCACTTGGCTTCATTGACCAACAACATCCCAATCTTATATACAAATTACATAAGGCAATTTATGGATTCAAACAAGAGCCTCAATAGTAATTACTCATTCTTGACCATAATTACACACACATTTACATAATAGTCTATGTAGATGACACGCTCATCACAGGAAATTCCACATTAGCCATAGACACTCCAATCCACTTACTCAAACAACAATTTCACCTCATGCAACTAAGACGGGTGTCCCACTTCTCAGTATTCAAATTCAATACACACACACAAGATGCTTTCTCAATCAAAGTACCTACCTCACTAAAATACTCACAGAAGTAGACATGCGCCTTTTCAAACCCTTCTTAGCTCCACTTCCCACAAAACACAAACCATTTTCAGACCCACACCAAACAGCTCATAAGCTCTCTCCAATACCTCACAGTTACACGATCTGATATCACATTTACAGCTAACGTGCTCAATTAGCACATGCATAACCCCACCATTCTACACTATCAACACCTCAAACGCCTTCTTAGAAACCTAAAAGGCACTACACACTTTGGCTTTCCCATTACCACTGGATTACTCAAGCTGACCCTATGCAAATGCTAGCTGGGCTATAGTTACATTACAAATAGGAAATCTACAACAAGCTTCTACATTTTTCTGGGATGCAACTTTATATCCCGGTTAGCCAAGAAAAAATAAACGACCTACCTCAACTAGAACTTCCATCGAAGCCGAATATGGAGCTCTAAGTACTATGGCTACAACGCTACTTCAAGGATTGACCAACGCATCATTAGTGTGGATCATGATCTACAATGACAACACATACGTCTTATAGCCCTAGCCCATAACCCAGTCTTTCATGCTCGCACAAAATACATAAGTGAACTATCACCTCAATAGGGATTATCTCAAAGCTAAATAAATCTCACATCAACACATCATGATTGAAGATCAACCCGCAAACTTACTCAGGTAAATTTTCCCAATAGCTTGTCCTCAACAACATATTGTTTACCACATCATCATCTTGAGGAGGGTAATAACACATGCATATCTAAGGCTTCACATTCAGCACCAAAGATCACCTGCACTCCCATAGAGTGGTCCCACCAAGAAAAAGACGGAAGGCTAGGGCACACTTCTTAACAACCAGTATTATTATATGTCTCTTCCGTTATATAGATTTTTTCCATTCTACCCTTCTGCTTTACCTACAAGTAGGTGTAAACAATAGCAAGTATATATATAACAAGCGAAATAAAAATTACTATGAGTGTGGTTACATGGCATGTCTTCAGGCTCTGAGTGCGAGCTAGAGATTATTATCTTTCCAACTTCTTAAATGCCCCAACTTATTATCATGGGAAATAACTGAAAACCACTCATCAAATTCTTATATTCACAAAATAACACGATGACCGGCCACTCATCATTCTCTACGATTATAAATTCTTCTACTTTCTTGTAATTTCTCTGGTTAAGAAATTATTATACGCAAACAACACACCATAACTCTATTTATAAAATAATAAAGTATATATATAGTTGTGGAAAATCATAAATTCCTGGTAAATTACAAGCATAATTTTCATCTGATAATTTATATCACTGAAAAATTTAATTGTTCAATGATAAGACTCCAACAAATCCAGCCCTCTTGAGCCACATACTCATGTCTGCCAATCGATCCAAACCATCATATCACTTGGCATCTTCTTAGCTGCATCAATGGCCATGAAAAGACTGCCAACCCTACCTTTTCTTTCCTTCATTTCACTAAATAGCAAAACCCTTGTTACAAATTTCCCCTTCTAGGTCTCTTGCTAATGATTCCATCCACAATATGACAAAACTCAGTGGAACAATAATATTTCATGACACCTCACTCATAAAAAGAAAAAAAAATGAAAATTTGACATACAAACTCGCAACTCACTCTCAATTTTCAAACTTCCTGCCTCATTTTTCTTCCTGACTTCCTGTTTCAACGCCCTCAGTACCTCATATCTTCACCACCACCCATTGCTCCACATGTGCTTACCATCTCTGTTCTGACATTTCTCTATATCTCCCTCCATCCTCTGCATCTTTCATGGTCAAATTCTGCATCAAATCATCAGCTTCTTAACACATTCCATGCCTCCTGAGAGAGCACAACCTCACCTCATAATCCCACCACCACCACCACAACTACAAACTCCATCAAACTCTCTTGTGTCCGGTTTCCCAATTGTAACAATTTCCATTATAGGCATCCTCGCCACAGCAATTCTCCTCATGAGCTACTATGCCTTCGTGACCAAGTGCTGCTTGAACTGGCATCAATCCAACACCATCAGCCAACTCATCCAGCTTCGCCTCCGCCATAATCGACACCATGACGACATCTTAGCGCTTCAGTACTCCGTCATGCTCGAAATCCGTGGGCTCGACGAATCGACAATTCAAGCAATCCCCACATTTCGATATCGAACAGACAGAGTTGAGAGCTCCTCCAATGAATGTGCGGTTTGCCTGAATGAGTTCAAAGAAGGGGAGAGGGCTAGATTGTTGCCTAACTGCCTTCATATCTTCCATATCGATTGCATAGATGCATGGCTTCAGACGCACGCGAATTGCCCGCTTTGCAGGTCTGAGATCACGACCACTGAGCCAATAGTCACCAATTCAATCGCGGAGGAAAATCCAGATCAGAATTCAGCTGAAATTGTGAGGATTGGTATTGAAATGGGGCATGATGAGGCGCATGTGAGTGATGAAGATGGTAATGGTGGCGGCCATGAAAGGTTTGCAGAGCTGAGGATTAATGAGAAAAAGAAGGCTGCTTTTGTCTCTTGTATGGGAGATGAGTGCATTGATAGTCGAAACAGAGGTGGAGAGTTTGGAGTGCAGCCCATGAGGAGATCTTTCTCCATGGATTCTTCTAATAACAGGCTACTGTACATTGCAGTGCAGGAGATACTGCAAAAGAATACAAATTTCTATACCAGTGGTGGTGAGGAAAGCAGCAGTGGCAGCCCTGCTAGGGTTAGAAGGTCATTCTTCTCTTTCGGACATTCGCGTAGTTCGAAGAATGCTGTTCTACCGATCCTAAATGAATTGTAAGGTATCACGTTGTATTTGGACATTTTTTTTTGAAAGATTGCGAGTAAAATGGAGAGGGTGAATTTTGGAGTTGAGGAGGAAGATTACTGTAAAACACATTGAATTAGTGGGTGGTTTCTTCTACAAATTTCACTTGAAGTTTTCTTCTTTTTTTTTTTCATTGAATTGACTTAAATTTACATGGGCTTGATCAATGGAGATAAGAAGAAAATGGGTTTCCAATCGGATTTTGGTTCAAATCTTGTGAGGAAGAGTTAATATCAGGATTTCATCAGGTGATTTTGTATCTGTATGGCTTGGATGAGCTGTCTCCTAATAAAAAACAAAAGAAGTGAAATAATAATTAGGAAGATTTACATACATATCACTTAACTTATGTGTATTTACATATCAAATCCTTTAACTTACTCCAATTTTAGAATGTATTTTACCTCCTTATCAATATATATATATATATATATATGTATGTATTTGACTTATTAAATATGTTTTATAGGCAGTATAAATATGATAAGTACTGCTAGGTGTTAGATATGTAAAAACATAGGAATTGAGTGGTATGTATGTAAAAGCCTCTAATAATTAAACTTAAGATTATCAGTAGCCCGTTAATCAGAAAAAAACAACTGTATTTCTAAAATTGCCGGTTCAAGCCATATAGTATATTACATATTTTATAATATATTGCCCATCTTCTTAAGAAAATAGTAATATTATTAACAATAAAATTTTGCCGTTTATTTTCTTATATATATACTTAAAATTTTAACCATCCTTTAGGGGTCCGTTTAGTACAGTGGTGCGGTGGCGGTGCAGCAACGCATCGCAGTTTTGCCCATTTAGATAAACTGAGTTTTGACAGGTTTTTCAAAAAGCTACCATTGAAATCAGCATTTTCCCACAAATTCCTGGTTAGTTTAAGTGACAACTTTCAAAATGTGGTCAGATTTTTTTAAAAAAAAATTTATAATAATCACCGCAGCTTTTTGCAATATCAGACTTCTTACTAATCTTCAGCTGCCCCAAACATACGTTTTACCGTTTTACAGCCGAACAAAATTCGTATGAGAAGCAACGTCCTGATATTTTTCTTTTTCTGAATGTTACATATGTCAAATGTAAAATTGCATACAGAGTTTTAAAGCATTATTGGCATTGCTTAGTTTGATTTCGTTGCGAAATAAATATCTATCAATTCAACCAAAACTTCCAGTCTTTAATCAGAAGACTTGAGACAGCTCCATGTGTTCTTCCTTGAAATTGCGGTGTCATGAAAACAACATCAAGAGGGGGGACCTAAGGAACAACAAAGAAAAAGTAGAAAGATTGGAGAATCTGCTCAAGTCCGCACTGGGAAATACCAAACACTCTCGGGTAGATTGGAGAAATTAGAACTTTTGATGATGCATTTATTTACAATTGGGAAATTTACGTATATACCACACATGCTACTTTTAGATATTCACATATTTAACATCTAAACTTTCATATTTTTATTCAAAATACATCAATGTCATATATGATCTATGCATGAAAAGATGCTGCTCATTTTTTAAAAGTAAACAGTAGTGAAATTCTTGATGTGATATTAAGGATTCGAGTGATAGCATGTAAATATGAAAATTTATGGGTTAGATATACAATTCATAATAAGTTTTGTGGTATGCATGAAATTTGAATGATTAGGCATTAATTTAGGCTTTGTTTGAGAAGATGGTGCACCTTTTTTGCGTTGCAGTGGACGTCGACATGTAGAGAAGTTTTCGTTCGGTGAAGCAGCGTCTGTCGAACTTCTCCCGAAGTTGTTTCGCATGAACGGCAATTTTTCACCATTTTAGATCGCAGGTGACTTTCTTTGTTGCAAAACTCCTTCAAACGAAGCCTTAATGGGGCTAGGTTTAGCTACATGGATTCTTTTGTTATTGATTAAAGAAAACATCAAGCATCTAAATTCTTGTAATTTCCGTATTTAAACATGTCAAACTAACCTTGAATTGAAAATTGAATTTTTATTCTTCAATTTGTTTCAGTCCTAAACCCCACCTCAGGTTTGATAAGAAAAATACATCCAAGGTAGGTGTTTCACACTTAATTGCTAGAAGTTTACTTGAGAATATATTAGAATCAGCTATATATTGAATTTGAAAAGTAATTACAGCTGCACACCTACGTGAATTAATGCTTTCTGTCACTTTGCAAAGTGCAGGTTTATAGGAACATGGGGTGTAGCAAAGGACTCGACCAAAGGGTGGGGATGGAATGTGACAACAAACCATGGAAGGAAATAAGCAAGGGATAGTAAATAGAATCGAAAAAGACATGTAATAACGGTTGGCATTGGAGAAGATATTTTGCAGTTTATCTCAATTTTTTGCACAATATGTGTAACCAAGTTTTAAATTTGTGTGAAGAATGAGGCATTCAGCAAATTGGTGGGGTTAGTTTTATTTTATATCTAGACTTTTTTACTAGCTATTAGAGGCCAATTTTATGAGCTAGCCTTCTTTATTCATTCAAGTCATGTTACTCGAGATAATAATATGTATTTTCTATATTATTTTTTCTTACAACTTTATCAATATTTCATTTTGATGTTAATGTTGTTTCAGTCCTCCAATCCCTGAACACATAAAACAAAGCTAAGTGTTGCTTTGATGAGTATGCTTAGGTGGATGAGTGGTTTGATACTTAGAGACAAAATGCGAAATGAATATATTCGTGATAGGGTAGGTGTAGCTCCAGTGGCAGACAAGATTAGAGAGAGTCGTGGTTTGGTCACATTAAATGTCGATCATATGATGATCCGGTCAGGAGAGTAGGTGTTTTAGATTCAACTTATGTTAAGAAAGACAAAGGTGCCTATGTTCTAAAACCGTAATACAACATACTTAATTTTTGGCGAAGTCATATATGATTTATATCATCTGAGATTTCAACCTGATTATTGGATTTGGACTTCATTTGACGATGTTTACCCTACAATATATAACTCTGCTCCTTTGACAAGCTATGATCTTCAACATGAATTTCAGTATACTTGATTTGAAGAAATGGTCTTCGATGAGACAAGACATTATTATTTGAGTCAAGTGAAGGAAGATCAACTAAACCACAAAGTTCGGGAGTTTTATGATTCATTGAATGTGACTCAATGCCATTGTTGAAGGGTTATGCATCCCATTATGAGTTATATGTAGCTCTTAGAATGTTGATGTTGTGAGATATGTACTTCCTGACATAGAAATGAAACGCAAAGACCACAAGCAAACACAGATCGTTTACGTGGTTCGATCCAACTGGATCAACGTCCACGGGAGGGAATCAATCAAATAGTTCACTAAGGCAAAAGAAATGGGGAATACATAGCTTATACATAAAGATGAGCCATCATCTTCCTTCTATGACCTCCCTCTCAAGTGACACCTTGATACAAGGCCTCAAGATGCTTTCCTCCTCTCTAGCTCTCTAGCTATTCTCTCCTCCTTTGTGGTAGCTTAAGATCTCTGCCATTGCTCTCCTAAGCCTCACACTCTCTCTATTTATAGAAGCAAGAGAGTGGTAGGTGGGAGTAGGTGGGCGGTAGGTGAGTGGTAGGTGAGATGTGATAGGTGAGCGGTACCACATTACAAAAATGCCCTTTTATCTTAGTTCAATAATTGGGGGTCAAAATAACAGTTGAAAATTACAACCAAGTTTAACTTGTCATAAGATGGTTCAATTAGTTTGTAGGATTATTGAAAGAGATAAATCCACAGAAAAATTTACCTCTAAACGACTTATACAAGTCAAAAAAACTGATCTCAAAGTTTGGGCTGAAAGCAAAGAAGATTGATTGTTGTGTACGAATGTATACTATTTTATAAGTTCAGTGCAACAAAGACTCAATGCAGATTTTATCATTCTTCTAAATTAAAACCTCAAAGTATAAAAAGTAGGAGGCAGAAGAAATTTTCATACAAGCGGCTCTTTTATCGACATTTTATTCCACATATTTAGAGGTTATTTGCTTCTATGCGTACTTCTTCAAATATGACTTGGCATTATATATGATCAGGGGAAATCAACTCAATGAGTCATTCTGTAGATGGAGAGGCGTGAAAAGTTTTGATGGCATATATCCTGAGTTCACTCTGGAGGCATGTAACTTGCGACATGACTTATGCTTTGATGGTTTCTCACTGTACGGTCGGACGGCGTCGCCCTACTCTTATTAGTCAGTGATCGTTACACCATATAATCTACCACCTGAGATGTGCATGATAATACCATTCTTTTTCCTGACACTGATTATACCAGGTCACAATATACATAAATGAAGATTTGGTTTATATTTGTAGATGTTGATCGATGAGCTGCATGTTTTCTAAGAAATGGCTGTCATGACATATGATGTTTCAACGAAACACAATTTTCTAATGTAAGCATCGTTAATGTGGACAACAAGTAATTTTTCTGCGTATGACATGTTATCTGGGTAGAGTACTATGGGAAAGTTATTTTGTTATATTGCATGGATTCATCTAAGGCATTTATGCTTCAGCATGCCAGAAAGATTTCATGGTTTGATTGTCATCATATATTCTTAAATGTTG
>NEWO01000057.1:158881-189099 GCA_003013225.1 Phalaenopsis aphrodite | reverse complement strand
GCTCAAATCACTAAAATTTCCGAATGGATATACTTCAAATTTGAGTCGTTGTGTTGATGTGAAGCGGGAAAATATTTGGAATGAAAAAGTATGACCGTCATATTTTGCTGCAAAATTTGATGACGACTTTATTTAACTGTTTGTTGTGTGAAATACTTAATTTATTGATTGAAATCAGTATGTTCTTCAGGGAACTATGTTCATCTCATTGGAAAATTGATGTTGTATGATAGTTAGAATTAAAAATTTCATGATACATTACAAGCCTTAAGGAGTATTTATGTCTAGGTTTTTCTTAACTCCATGAAGCATATGTTCATAAATTTACCAATGCGACATTAATTGAAAGTCTAGTATAGTACCGTTGGATGTATCCATTTAAGAGATGATAACACATGCACTAGGTAGTTAATCAACCTTTTATAAAAAATATTGTCAAATTATGCTAAATAATTTTTTTTAGTTTTTTTAATAAACTGAAGAGAACTGTGAAGAATAAGGCACTAATAGAAGAATTAATATGTGAGACATATTTATTGCAAGAGACTAAGACTTTCTACTCTTACTATTTCGGGCAAGAAGAACCCACAAAAAAAATTAGTGGGTGTAGTGCCTTCCTCGACGCTTTTTATTTTCCAGTAGTTAGGTGAAGCATTGGGGAGGTGCACAACATGTTATCTCAGTGATGAAAAACTTTGAGGAGTGACCCTTTATGTCTTCTCAATTGTGATGAAATACAACACTTTTTTTGAGTAAGACATTTTCTATTATAGTTGTTCATCCTTTCAAGTGGAAATATTATGACAAGCTAATTCATGAATTTTTCAATGTGTGAACAAATTATCTATAGATTCGTTAAATTTAGTTGAAGATGATATTACAAGCCAGGAGATAAAGAATAATTTTCTCTAGTGGTTTACAATGCATAAAAGATAGAATTTGACAAATTTGTTATTCATCTCAGACATATTTTCTTAAGTATCTTTATTGATACATAGTTTTTTTATGAATTAATAGATTTATGATTAGAAAAATGAAGTAACAGAACAGGGCTAGATAAATCTTGCTTGGGGACCCATGCGCATCATGAAAATTTGACAAATTTACGATGTTAATGGATTTAAGTTTCATACGAGATTCTGATCAGATGAAAAATGACTTCTAATTCTGACATCTACGTTGAAGTAAGAAATAAATCAGACTATAAGATACATTACTATGGGATTCTTGAAGAAGTTGTTGAACTAGATTATCTTGGCTCCATTGGAGTAAGCATATTGTTGTTCAACTGCGACTGATTCGATCATGTTCCTAATCATGGAACAAGAGTAAATCAATTATATAATATTGTAGAAGTAAAACTGAATAGTGGTATGTTAAATTTGATTCTTTCATTCTAGCAAAATAAGCGAGCCAGATTTATTATATGTGATATCCCCTTAAAGCAAAAGTGAAAGTTGACAGGGCAGTTGTATTGTGAGTAAACCTAGAGCCACTATTAAGATTGAGAATACTATTGATCCCACTCATCAAAAAATTGAAATGACAGATTTATATTTTTTACTTGATCCTATCCATGAAAAGCTAATTTTAAAGACTTTTAGATGCAAACACGAAGAAATTACTCTTGGTGATGAGTATGACTTTGGCGATGCTTTGGACAAAAATATTTCAACTACATCGTCCAGTAACTCATCAGATGAGATCGAGTAAGATGGGTAAGTTACTATTAATATTATAAGCTTTAGTCCTCTTAGTTCGTAGATTGCACTTTACAGTTTTATCTTTTACTATTTAGTATGTACAATTTTGTTTTCATTTTCACTAACTGTAGTTTCCAATTGACAATTTCGTCTTTCAATTTGCTGCATACTTTTATTTTTTAATTTTATTATTTTATAGCTTGCACTTTCTAGTTTCATCTAATGTTTAATATAGACTATTGTATTTTTTATTTACTGCGAATTGTTGTGACTTTGTTTTACTACGTAGTTTTTTGTAATGTGTAATAATTAATTAGATTTCTTTTCCTTATTGCAGATGTCGACTGAAGGCATGGACTGTCTCCCTTCTCGCCAGAGGGCGTGACACACAACATTATCTTACGAAGAAGCCCGTCAAGAGAGGTGGTAGGAACAACATTATTGCGACGGACACCGATCGCTCGTTCTCCTTCACGGCTAGAGCATTGGTTGACACGACCCAACAAATCTCCACCCTATCGTCGTCAGAGTCACCAATCCCCAACCCTATCCCCACCAATACCATACCAGCATCGCCACTTGCTGCGACTACAACGCCATTAAGTTTGGTGGAGGACCAGGCTGCTTCTATTGAACGAGAGTAAACCGGCAGTAGTTACCACACCATGCTTGTGGGAAAAAAATTTAAGTTTTTTAAGATATTGACAACGATATTTAAATTTTTTTTTAATTTAATAGAAAACTAGTCATATGTTGCTTTAAGGTTTTATTCCCCAATACAAGCAATTCACGTTATTAGGGATATCACCAGGAGCAAGTATGACTATTCATTCTTGCCCTGAAAAGAGATCCCGATAGCTACTTGGGACATGTGATTTCAAGAGTTCGCGATATATACCGAACATAGTGATTTTAAGTTATGTATATATGTTTATTTTTGTAATTTCATTTTGCATAAACATTGCTCCTGGAGCCTTGAGTACGAGGCTCGCGTCCGAAGGAATTTCAAGCAAAAGGAGAGTGACCATCTTCGCTGCATGTTCGGTGAAGTGCAGAGGATGCGTCAGTGCCCCCTTTAGTTGGGTAAGGAAATGTTTGGGTTGTTGCTTAGGTCACGAGATTCTCCGAAGTTCCAAAGAAAAAAAAGCAGAAAAAGCAAAATTGGCGCTTAGACTGCGGAGGCATGGGAGCCTCCAAGCACACTAGTGAGGCTCTCCTGACTACAAGAGAAGGCTGGTAATATTTTATTTCTGCTTTAAATTTTATTGCAAGTAGAATATATATGTTCTAATTATTTCTTTACATTGACAAATTATGCAGTTGGGACGAGAGCACTCCGCTACCGAGTTATACGAACACACACATAGGCGACAATCAGACCAGCTTGGATCGATGAAAAATCCCGGGCGACCCTGGCAATTCCTTAATTAAACTTGTTTGATATTTATTCACGCTTTAATTGTCCATAACTAGTTCATTGTAGGTAAAATTCCAAAAATTAAAGGAGAGTTGAACCCAACAGTCAAGCAGTATTACAATCCAAGATCGTGATTCGTTCGAGTATAAGCTTTGGAGAGATGTTGTTGGAGGAAAGAGAAAGGGTCGGGTCTACGTTCTAGGGTCTCAAACGCTCGCCTACGACACTCACCCCTCTACTAGCGCAACCGAGGAATCTACTTCTATTGCACATACAGAGGAGGTTTCTAGGTGGGTTATCGCATTCGCCTCCAATATGGAGACCCAAGTCACAGCCTAGGTCAGCTAGATGAGGTCGGAGCTGGAGGCCAATATGGGGGCCAAGTTGAAGGTTGAATTAGATGTGTTCCGACATAGGGTGAAGTAGTGGGGAAAGCATCAACGATAGATGTTCTTGGGGATGAGGAGTACGATGATGATGAAGAGATATAGACTGATTAGTTGTAGTCATTTTTTTATTTCTATTTGTTTTTTTTTTAACATTCAAGTGGATATTTTTTTATTGTACAGTAATGTATATATATTTAATTAAATTTTGATTATTTGTTTTGTTAGAAAGTTTATTGTTATGATTTTAGTCTACCAAATCTTTGGATTTGTTAAACTGTGTTGTAGTTATTGCATATATATGTGTGTCAGTTGTAGGCGTGGAAATCATAACTATGAAATAGGAGATTTTTTTTTTCTACAGCTTTCCAATGGCTTTCCGTCGGTCTTTCGACGGTGTATGGAGCAGTTGCCATGCAATCTAATGATTAAACGTTGTCCGCTATAATACCAATGCATACCTGATGTATATCCGACGGTCTTGATTACAACAAAAAACTGACAAATGTTCCAGTTTACTGACGGTTACATCATCAATTATAATACCGACGCATGACTGACTGCCTTAACTGCGACCAAAAACCGACAATTATTTCGGGTTACCAGCGGTTACCTCATTGTTTATTGCCGACAACCGACCGAAGCTATAGCAATGGCTACATCCAACAGCTATAACGGTTGGTAATTAAAAGCTGGTAGCTTACCTTTATTTTTTGATTCATCATAAAATGATGATCATAGCCCATCGGAAGACCGTCGACTCACAAAAGTCGTCCAAAAAAGTAGTTGATTTATTAATTACCGATAAGGATTTTTGATACAGCTTCGAAATTATCAACAAACCATCATAAATTCATTAGCCAACTGTTTATTTGTTTTAACCGACAACAATTGACCATCAAAAATAGACTAAACTTCTGTAATGAATCAGGAGTTGAACCTGATAATATAATAAATATTTAAATTATTTCAATTTTATTTAAAAGATACTATAATATAAATATATGATAATAAGTAAATAAAACTCCTTCATAATTAATATCTTCCATAATTATAAATTTAAAGCTTGAAATGAAGCTCATTATGTTGAAATTATATATGTATTATAAATAAAGCATTTTAAATATGTTTAAAAATTAAAATAATTATGCTATAGATATATAAATATAAATATAGTTTAGAGTAGGAATATAATTTGTAATAAGAATTTAATTTAAAATAAATAATAAAAATGTAATGTTTATAAAATAAGAAAAAAAAAATACTATTATATTCCCATATGTTAGAGCCCATTTAACATTCTCAAAGCCCAAATGTCACGGCTTAATTCTTGATTCCTATAACAACTTCAATTTCGATTCCCACAACCTTTTTAGTCCCACATCAACGAAATAACCATCCAATTAGAATCATATCTAGAAACCACATAAAACAAAAGACTAATGACAAATAAAAGAGAAGTGGCTAAACTCAATCTCCTGAGACAATTGAGATCCATTGCAATGAGAGGGCACATTATTGCTCAAACCACCATCCAAGAAAAAAGCATCAATTAAAAGAGCTAAGAGAACAACATCCATTGCAATGAGAGGGCACATCATTACCTAAACCCACTACCCACAAACCTACCATCATTCAAGAAAAAATGAAGTAACTCAAATATTAGTTAAATATAGACAATAAAAGAGTTGAAAAAACAAAATCCCAAAATTTTGAAGCAGCAACTAAGGGTTTGTTTGGGGCAGTTTATAAGTGCGTGCGGGCGGCGTTTCGAAAACGCCGCCGTACCGTTAGATTCGCGTGTTATGCCAGCTTATCCGAAACTGCGTTTGAGTTCTTACACTAAAGGCAGACTGCAGGTCGACCCCCGCGGCCGGCCCGCGGGCCGCATTTCAGGATAAGCAGCTTATCCTGAAACGCATAAGCTGCCTCAAATGGACCTTAAATTGCATAAATCCCTATTAAAGATAGGAATGACTTTACTAAATCTCCATTTTTTTTACATTTTAAGTTTAGATCCTCCCAAGAATATTTTTAAAAATAACCTCATAAGGAGTAATAAGATTTTTTAAATTTATACTATTTCTTTCAAACTAAATTTAATAAATAATAGTTTGAACTACTAAATGATAATTTTTATAGAAGTTATTGGCAACCATGAATAAATTAGCATTAGAAACACACTTTTTTTAAAAAAATTATGGAAGAAAGAACATTTAAAAAAAAATGATAATGAGTCTTTATATTCTTGAGGCAAATAATGCAATTAAGGGTCCGTTTGGGTCAGCTTATAAGTGTGGGCACCGCCGTACCGTTTGGTTCGCGCGTTTCACCAGCTTATCTGAAACTGCGTTTGAGTTTTTACACTAAACGCAGGTCGCGGGGGTGCATTTTAATATAAGCAGCTTATCTTGAAACGCACAAGCTGCCCCAAACAGATCCTAAGATTAACATTGAATGCCCCTGAAATTATGAATATCAAAAGTTTTTAAGTACACCATTTATAATTCGCCGAGAATATAAAACTAAATTGATAGAATAACCTTTATACCAAATAAATTTATTCCAATCTCTAATTGGAAGATTCTCATAAATAAAACAATAACTAGTTTTATTGAAATAATAATCCTTTCCTTTCCAAATATAATGAATGCTACCTTCAACCATGGGGATGTCATAGATTAAATGTAAACAAAAAACACGAATATCCCAATGCCGAGAAAAAAAACCAACAACCATTAGATGAAACATCAATCGTTTCGATAAATTTAGGAAAATAAAACCTATTAAAAAAGAAGTATCATAACTCGATTCGCTTAAGAGAAAAAGAGTATATTTTCTCTAGTTTATGACAATATTATATCTATTTCTAGTAACTTGACAAATTTTTTGTTGAACAACAAATGAGTTTGTTAATGAACATAAAATAAATTCATTGGACTATGCTTATATTTGATTCATTAAAATTTGGAGCCTTTAAAAAATATCCATTTATTTATTTACTAGAATGAACAAACTTATTTTAGCATTAATTGAGCCTTCATCGAATGCACAAGTTAATTTAAATCCTTAGATCCGTTGTGTTCATATTGCATTATCAGCATCCCAAGGCGGTGTATGGCTGCAACTAAGTCTTATGTTAAATAGGATTTTTTAAATTCGATAAATCTGAATTTATCCAATCCATAAATGGATGGAAAAATTCACGATCCATGGGGAAATAAATTCGCCTCATATTTGAATTTACAAAATCCGGATTTGCATCACTGAATTGATAGAACTCGAGAGAAGAATGATAGAATGTGAGAAGATTGGAATTTTAATAGTATTTAGCTAGATTTAAATTAAATTTATGATTAAAATCAATAAATAGTATGGTATCAAAATACCTCAAGTTTTAAAAACATAAAATTGTAAAAGGTAATCTTAATGGTCGGTATTTGCTGAATCAGGCCGATTCCTTCTGGCTTTTGAATTCCCGATTTAGGTTTTACGGCACCACATGAGAAAGAGAGCGGGGAGAAACCCTGGCCTATGGTCCATAGTACGAGTAGGAAACTAGGAGGTGATGATCTAGGACGCCCTTCTAGGGCATGCAACGTTTCGGGCAAGTGTAATGATGTGAGGAGGTCCGGCTTCAGTGACTTAGGTGAATTTGTCTGAGTATAATGAAGAGGGAATTGAGAGAGAGGAGAAGAGGCCATGAAGCGGTGATATCTCCATTCATCAAAATCTTATTCTTCTGCTTCTTGGAGCAAGGAGGGTAAACCCTAGCTCTGAAACTCGCTCTATCTATATTTGGTTGGTTGTAATTTATTAAACTTTAATTTATAAGTTTGACAACTAATGCTTTTATTGGACTTTGAGAAGATAGGATTTGGGTGGCATTTAGATACATATAACCCAACTTCTATGGATGTATATGTCTAACACCGAAACTTTAGTTTGTACATTAATACCACCCACATCTTTCATATCACATAAAAAATGCCACTATTTTAACTTCTTAAAAAGTGAAACACTTCTTTTCTTGCATTGGGAAGGTGGCATATCTGTAAGCATTGGAGTTTAGGTGTTAGATATGTTAATACATAGGAATTAAGTGGTTTGTATGTAAATCTTCCTTAATTTTAATGTTGTGTGATATTATTTAAGAGATTAAAATGAGATATTCAAGATCTTTAACTCTATTTTGTGTATTTAATGTATGAATTTAATAATATAGATTAATATTAAACTAATTAGGTTTTATTTTCAAATTATAAATTAGAGTGTTAATGAGAATTTGATCAAGTTATATGTTAAGGATTATGCTTATACATTGAAATAAATTTTATGATTTGTAATTGATGAGAGTTTGTATGCATGCAATAAGAACCATCTTATTCTACATATTAATATATAGCTCTTATATAAATGCATAGATTTTAATAAATCGTTTACTTAATCTGGAGAGTGCATTGTGGAGATTACATGCTTAGTGTTATTTATTATAAATGTATTAATTAATTGTTGACTATGATAAATGTGTTAATTAATTCAAACATTTTAAGTTGGAGATGGAAGATATCGAGTTTATATAATATTATCCTGGCATTGAAGTGAACAAGAATATATAGATGTCTTTATCACTCAAGAAAGTCATGCTAAAGGTGTGCATAAGTTAATGACGGATTACTCAAATCTGTTGATATATTGAAGGGATTTGAATCAAGTTATCCAAAAATGATGAAGAAATATGAATCAAACTCTTAACAAAACTTTTGTTGGATGCCTATGCATTTAACTTTTTTTTGGCCATATATTATTTATGCATTGGAGTAGTTAGCCCCTACAAGGAAACCCCAATAATAACTCGTTTTAAGACTGCTAAGAGTACTTCGATATATTAGAAGTGTAACTAACTATAATTTAGTTTACTATTTTTCCAAACATTATAAGATAACGATTCGGGTGAAAATTTGGATCATAAAAAGAGAACCACCAAATTCATATTCTTGATGGGAGATACTACCTTCACTTTGATATCAAAGAAGCAACCTATCGTTACACTTTTAAATTTGGAAGCTGAATATTTTGCTGCAATTTTTTGTATTTTTCATTCTATTTAATCAAGAAATTTAATGAAATAATTATAATTTTCATAAGAGAATGCATCCCACCGAGATGCATAATGACAACAAATTAGCACTTGCAACAGCAAAAATAACAACAACAAGCCTTTATCCCACTAAGTGGGGTCGGCTACATTAATCCTTTTTCTTTATTTCATCCTATTGTGTGTCATATTTTCATTTAATTCTAATAAGTTAAGATCATTCTTTATACAATATGCCCAAGTCTTTCTTGGTCTAACTCTGCCTTTATCCCACTAAGTGGGGTCGGCTACATTAATCCTTTTTCTTTATTTCATCCTATTGTGTGTCATATTTTCATTTAATTCTAATAAGTTAAGATCATTCTTTATACAATATGCCCAAGTCTTTCTTGGTCTAACTCTGCCTTTATCCCACTAAGTGGGGTCGGCTACATGAATCCTTTTTCTTTATTCCATCCTATTGTGTGTCATATTTTCATTTAATTCTAATAAGTTAATATCATTTTTTATACAAATATACCCAAGTCTTTCTAGGTCTAACTTTGCCTTTCATAAGTTGATTCTAAAACATCTACTCTCCTAACTGGATCATCAAATGGTCGATGATTAATGTGACCAAGCCATCTTAGATGACTCTATTTAATTTTGTTCGCCATAAGAGCTACACCAACCCTATCACAGATATATTCATTTGACATTTTGTCTCTAAGTGTAAAGCCACTCATCCACCTAAGCATTCTCATCTCGACAACACTTAACTTAATTTCTTGCTTCTCTTATAAAGGCCAACATTCTGCACCATAGAGCATTGCGAGTCTCACCACCATCTTATAAAAATTTTCCTTTCAGCCTATGCGGTACTTTTCTATCACACGGTAGGCCCAAAGCATTCCTCCACTTCAACCAACGACCTTGAATTCTACTATTAGCATCCCCATCTATATCACCATCACTTTGAACAATAGACCCAAGATATCTAAAGCGTTCACACCTTTTAATAATTTAATCACCCATAGTTACAACTCTGCACTAGGCTACTACTAGTAAAATTTCATTCCATGTTATCGGTTTTAGTTCTACTCAAACGAAGGCCTTTAGACTCGAATGTAGACCTCCATAATTTATGTTTTTTCTGAGCTCTTTCTCTAGTCTTATTCACAAGAAGGATATCATCAGCGGACAACATACACTAAGGTACATCTTTCTGTAAATGTCCACTAAAAGCATCCATAATTAAGGCAAAAAGATATGGACTTAAAGTTGATCCTTGATGTAATTCAATTGAAATAAGAAAATATTTGGTCAATCCTCCTCCTGTTCAAACACAAGTAACAACTCTAGTATACATATCATTAATGACTTGAATATAAGTCGTATCAACATCCTTCTTCTCTAGAACTCTCTAAAGGATATTTCTTGGAACCTAATTTTAAGATTTTTCTAAGTCAATAAAAATCATATGTAGATCCTCATTTTTCTCCTTATACTTCTCCATCAAACCTCTCAATAAATGTATAGCTTCCATAGTAGACCTACTCGGCATAAATCCAAACTGATTATGAGAAATCTTGGCAATACGTCTTAACCTATGTTTAATTACCCTCTCCCATAATTTTAAAGTATGACACATCAACTTAATTCTTCTATAATTTGCACACTCTTGTGCATCCCCTTTATTCTTAAAAATGGAGACCAAAATGTATTGTGTGATTTTGAATTCATAAAATATTAGTTTTATAAATTGCCAACTTAGTTCACCTTCACTCTTTTTATCACATAAAAAATTTGCCATATGAATCAAAGAAATAACTTTGCTGTCGACAAGAAGAGTTTTTTGACATGCCACTTAGAAGAATCTTTTTCTTAATTCGTTTTATCAGATGTATAAAGTTATTACTTCAAATTCGTTTGCCAAATGAAACCAATTTCACATTTATCTTTGAAGGCTATTCCTTAAACAAAAATTCATCGAAGTTGCGTATTTTAATACAGGTGAATTATGAGATCTGAAATAACTTGTACTCTTAGCTTTTCGGCTTACCTTGATGTCTCAAAAACTCTACCCGCAACTTAAATTGCAAAAATAATAAAAATGTATCAATAGTTAAGCTTATTGTATTAAGGGCTCATTAGGTTGCGTTGAATTTAAAACCATGTTTTATGATGTGGTGAAATTTTTTGATCCCTTCATTTTGGCTTTAAACTTCATTACAAACTCCAAAACTTGTCAGCCATAAGGGTTTTGTGTCACATGCCAAACCAGTAAAAACAAATTTATCTTTTTGTAGAACATGTTTTCCATTTACAATCAGCAAAATAAGCATGATGGTAGAACTGAAACTTGATTCAACGAAATAATTGTTTCTCTAAGGAGTAATACCACTTGAATTCTCGGGACCTCCTAAACATATATGTTATATGGATTTCTTCAAAAAATGCAGCATGTTGTAACGGGAAAATATTATATCAAGTTATATGTTTCTTATTTTAGGATGGAAAGAAAGATGAACAAAATTAGAAGGAAAATACTCAAAATATAACAGAAAACATAAGTGCTCAAAAAGTTGTTTCTAGTTTCTATGTCCTCTAATTTGGTTTTTATGTCTTATTTTGATCATCTACCTTCCCATATTGACACGAAGATTCTCTGGTTCTTGTCTTCTTCGGATCCTCATAGGCACTCTCCATAATTTTCAATTTCTCCTCGTTCTCATCCTGCAGCTTCCCAGAAGATAAATCAAAATGATCTTGAATTACTTCTGAAGTTTCTTTGTCATTTTCTTTGCCCCACAGCAACAAGTATAGACCAATAATAACAATCAATCCTCCCAATATGCTACAACAAAACAGAAAACAATGATCAGAAGTTCATGTAGAAACATGAAATGTTCATGTGATGTTTTGGAGAAACTTGGCTTAGAACTTGTGGGATAAATTTACTTCAGAAGTTCACGTAGAAACATGAAATGTTCATTTGATGTTTTGGAGAAACTTGGCTTAGAACTTGTGGGATAAATTTACTTTAGCCATAAAACACTTCTTCATCCATTGTGATTAGAAACAATGCTTTAACAGACTAAAATGTGACATGGCGTTCATTGATTCAAGTCAGCAAAACAGTTTCTTAGCAAAGCAACTTAAAGCTGAATGCATCAATCTGCTTTGAGTTGCGGCTTCTAGAAATTATTCCTCTTCTATCGAACATGAATTTTTGGTCTTGCAAAATAACTACATGTAGTTTCGTTAATTTTTCTAATAAAATAGAAGGGGTTCCTTCAATTTCAAGGAACTGACTTGTAGTTCAAAAAGAAGTCTATTTTATCCATGATTTTATTGTTTCTAATCACATTTTTTTTTTGGCAAAAAAAAGAAAAAAATTACCTCCCAGTGTACATTCTTTCACCGAACACAAAGTATGCTAGTAGTGCCACCAAGATTGATGCGAGAGGACTGAACATTGTTACAAAAACTGGTCCCTTCTCTTCAGTGCACCATAACTGAAAGAAGATTAATAGGCCAGAACATATGGCTCCCTGTAGAAAATCCATTTTCTGACAATTAGATTTTACTTTAGGGACAACACTGGTAAATATTCTATCATTTTCGCTAATTACTCACAGAGTAGATGATATTCCATAGGTCAATGTTAAATCCAACTTGCCAAGCTTCTGATTTATGCTCCATTAATACAGTAAAAATTGCTGATTGTGCTCCTCCAATCAAGCACATCCATGCGGTAAGTGAAAGTTGTGCTGGATATTTCTTCAGTGTAACTGCCTTTATTTATTGTTGGCAACATATTAGAGACTATGAAGATGTAAATTTTGATATAGTTTACAACCTCGAGACCATTTTTTTCAAGATAAAATTTTGCTGCAGGCGCTGTAGTTAATACTTATTTGAAATTTTTTGCTTTGATTTTTTTGTCATCCCTCTAATTGAATGACTTTGATATCATTATATTTGATGTATTTGAGTGATGTGTATAAGTACCTGCATTATATACCACATTGACCATGTTATACAGCTTACAACTACGAGAATTGATCCCTTGATCTGATTTTTATGGAGGGCCCTTCCTTGAATGTGAATCAATGCTCCCCAAAGATTCCTTATTGTTGTTCCCTTATAAAATGTCATAGTTGTGACACCAGCTAGGGAGATTATTGTTCCTGCAACTTTTGCCTTTCCATGGGCTTTCTTGACGTCAACAATTTCCAATCTAAAGATCAATCGTGAAAAGAAAATTGATATTAAGAATTAAAACTAAAGAATATAAGAGAAATCACAAGAAGACCATAAAAGATATAGATTTTACTTGGCTATGAGATGAATTCTTCCACAACCGCATGATCATTATATTGTTCAAGTTACAGTACTGATTGATTACAGCCTTTACATAGAAGGCTTAAGTGGTCACCAAAAACAAAAAAAAAAGTCACTATTATCCTCAGTATATTTTCACAAAATATAAGTTAAATAATCCTTGCAATTATATTTTATATTATTTTTGTTCTATAGCCCAAACCAACTGTCCTTACCATCCGCAGCAACTTGAGAGGAATCAACATCAAGAAATAAGCCATCGAACTTTTTGTTCAATTAGGTATAATGAAAATCTATTAGTTTTGCAATTATCATGTTCAGAGGGCAACGATTTCTAAGCTCTTAGTGCAGAGTTTTAGAGAAGATGACATACCTTAGTAAAACAGCAATAATAAATGTCAAGGCAGCAATGGTGTTAAGCATGGCAGCAACGAAAGTTGGTGAAGTGCATTTCAAGCTTGCAAAGTACATATTCAGAGTAAGACTGACCCTGTTAAGAAAAATATTCATCCACCTTTAGTTTTACAGTTTTGAAATTTTGTGATTTGTACTACTTTAGAATGATTTGAATTTTATTAGAAAATGCCTTCACCCTAGAATTGAAAGAACAAAAATCTCAAGAAATAACGCCCATGTTAGCTTTGGTCTTGCCTTCCTGTGATAGTTAAAATGAAACCCTCAGTATTAAGAAGCAAGAGGACAATTTCCATTTAGTATCAAATATAAGCAAAATAAAAGTTTGCGTAACCATTACATTATATATGTAAATGAATGTAATAGTTATACCTTTCTAAGAAATAGGCAAAGGGACACATTATTAAGCCAGCAACAACATGCCTATAAGTTACATATATATGAGGATTCATCCCATGATTGAATGAAGCTTCTGTAAAGAAGTAGAGTAGTGTATAGCTTATCTGAGTCAAAATCATTAGAACATGAGGCTTGAATTTTCTGTGAATTTCTCCGATCTGTGACAGCTTGAGTTCCATAACTCTGATATTTTCTGCCCAAGCTTTAGAAGATTCAAGTGCTTGTGTTACAGATCAATTGTTCAAAATGGATATATGTTTAGTAATCTTTTCATAAAGTATTGTCACTGATAAGGGTTCTTATTTATTTTTTTAGGGAATTATACATATATATCATATAATTCAAATGTATTTACATATCTAACACCCAAACGTTGGTTTTATACATATTTAACACCTTGGTTTCATGAATCTATGAATGAAAAGGTGTATTTCAATTTTAAAATGATAATGATGGTGGTATTTTTGATAGGATGTAAAAGATTTGAGTGATGTGCACTTAAATGAGTTTTTAGTGTTAGATATGTAAATACATTAGAATTGTGTGGTATGTATGTAAAAGTCTTTATATTTTTTGATATATGATGATTGTCACAAGAATGCTGAGCGGTGGACAAAAAGATGGCTCGTAAGTAGTGGACAGGAGCTTAACAAAATTTTATATGAAGGCATATTGGGTGATGAGTCACGACAGACAAGAGAGAGTTAGTGCCTAAGCATTGGTTTCACATGACAAGGACTTTGCTTAGCCGCACTTTGGGCAGCTTATAAAGCTTGAGAACTGTAACTTTTTATATTATATTTTAATGCAAGTTCATTTCTTAAATTCCTTTATAAGTTTTCCTACTATCAACCATAGATCTTGCTCATACAGGATGGAAGTTAACATTAACATCTTGTGCACTACACATTTGGAATGAAAGAAGATTAAGGATTTGAAAATCCAATCCTTTTAATGGGATAAGAACAATGATGATAATGATAGTAATGGTGTTAATAAAATTTACATGCATTATTGAGCAGCTATTGTGTGTTCTTTCCATGCATTTCAATTTCAATTTCTCAGGATCATTAAATTGCCTAGATGCAAACATAATTTTAGACTTAAAGCTCACATATTAATGTAATTGAAAATGATCAAATTAGCGATCAAACAAGTTCAAATTGACATGTCAACCAAAGGGAACCTTTAACGTGTCTACTTGTTTGTGGATGCTTTGACACCTCGCGAGTGTGTAAAGGCTTTCTCTGCTCCCTCCCTGAAAAAGAGAGCTTGTAGTAGCATGCTTGGTTGTTGAATCTTAGCAATTTTAATGAAGGCTTGCCTAGGCATGGATACATAACATTTAATGAAGACTCTATCAAAAACTAGGTAAGCCCTATAGGGGAAGTTGGCAATTCTTACTGTAGAATAAATGTACTTTTTTGATTTATCACATTTTGATAGAGTTATTATAAAAATTACATGCTCTTGAAAATCTCTATGCGGTATACATCTTATATGTAAGATAAATGGAGATCAACAGGGACATCTCAGAATTGCATTCTTTATAAGAATTTGAGTCAATAGTAGAGTACGAGTTTCAATTTATCTGGCTAAGAACCAGACTGAGCAAGGTGGAGTCCAGTTGCATTGTGACAGTCAGAGTGTTATTTATCTGGCTAAGAACCAGGTGTACCATGCTAGAACCAAACACATTGATGTCAGGTATCACAAGATCAGATAATTGATTGCTTCTGGTGAGATACTGTTGCAGAAAGTTCATATTGATGAGAATGTAGCTGATATGTTGACCAAGCCAGTTATTATCAACAAGTTCTTGCATTGCTTTGACTTGTTGAATGTTTGCAGTTGCTAGAGAAGCATGGTGCCCCATCCCCCTTTGTTGCGGTTTTACTTTCCGGTTTTTTTTTTTCTTAGGGGGTTGGTTTTTGCCTAGGTTGGGGTTTTTTTTTGTTTTTCTTCTTTTCCCTTGTGGGGCCTGCCCTTGGTTGGAGGGGGGTGGGAGGACCTTTTCCAATTGGGGAGTTTCGTTGGTTTGGGGTGCGGGGGCAACGCCCCGCGGTACGGTACAGGGGTAATGATGTAGTTACGTATTGTACTTAGGGTTTACTCCTGGGGTTATAAATATACATGTTAGTAACCTCAGTAGATATCCCTGATTTCTGTATTCTCTTTTCTGAATAGTGAAAGAACTCGCCGCTCTGCTCCCGAGGACGTAGGCATCTTTGCCGAACCTCGTTAAATCTTTGTGTTCTTCTGGATTTGTGTCGATTCTTATTTTTCTTCGCCCTAATTTCTCAACATTTTGGAATGATTGAAGTGGTATGGCTAGCTTTAAGTGATGAAAGTATATGAAGTAGTGTTGTTGACATGACCAACCGGGGCATGAGCATGAAGCTGAATGTATAGGTCTAGTAATGGAACTCTCTTTAGAAGTGAAGCTACATGAAATGACGTGAGATATGGATATCATAATTGAAAAAGATAGATTGCTAAAGAGTGTTAAAGCAACATGTAGAGATATAGATAATGCAATAGACAAGGATTAGATCATGAAGTATCAGATAAAGGTCCATGTATTGCAATTGGATGCGAAGTGGAACTGTAACTCTACATGTAAAGGTGCTAGCGATGTGATGAGCTTAGGCAATGAAATTGCGCAGAGGCATATGAGATGTGATTATCTGAGGAGCAATGTTGAGGTTACACGTCGAGTTGTGGGGCACTACAAGCTTTGTAATAAAGTCACATGTCATATTGCAAGCGATAAGATAGATTAGAGAGCGAATGTCAAAGTTGTGCGTAGAGTCTAGGCAACATAATCAGCTATATATATAGAAGGGCAATTAAGTGGAATATAGCATGCATGTGATGTGCAAGCTGAGCAAATGTGTTCTAATTGTTAGAGAAAATTTATTAAGGTATGTGAGAGTATTGAGTTTAGTTCTTCATTAATTAGTTTAAGAAAATGTTATTGTAATAATAAGTAATTGCCTTACTCATGTCTAAATATCTTGGCTGAACATAAATTTGACCACTTCTATATTGAACTTATTTCCTACTCCATTTGATTCAAACTTGAACTCCCATTAGTTTTGGCTAGATTTTACCATTGTTGAGCATGGTTGAGGAGCAATTGATTCCTAAGGTATGTTAATTAGTGCAGAATTTAAGATCTGGGGTTTCAAGTTTTGTATAAACGTAAGTCCTTATGATTAATTACCTCCCCCAATAATGGGAGAGCAAGGTTGATTACGGCAATTCATTAGCACGCGAATTATTCAGATTTAACGTATATTAGTAACAAATTAAGTTTTGAAATTATAAAATTAGCATTGTGAGCAATATATGTGAATTTAGTGAAATATCTATTTAAGTTTCTTGTCAAAACTTTCTATTATTTATTTCTATTTATGCTTTTCCGGGTATTTTTGGTGTAATGTGCCGGTTATAGTTAACCATAAAAATGTTATAGAAGTCTTAACAGCTATTGGAGCGAAGTAGATGGAACCAACACATAAATGGAGCCACCCAACACCAAAAGTCATATTACACTTGAGTGGCACCTGACCCATGCAATTTGAGAGCTTAATGCTCTTGTGCCAGGCAAGGGGCGCAAGGCGGCCCTCCTTCCAGCCCACGCTCCTTATGAGAGAGCAGGACCTTCATCGTCAACGGGAGTTAAGTTAGTTTAACTTATGTGGCAATTTGAGGCTTCAGTCGGTGGATCAACAAGAGCCGATGTATATGTATCGGGGGATGAGTAAGGGGTTATAAGAGAATTAGATAGACGGAATGGAGAACTCTTTCGCATTTTTCATTTCGGAACCATTTTTTCTTTCTTCTCTCTCATTCTTCGAGGGTTCTTGAAAAGATATTCTGGGAGGGTGAGACGAGCGAAATTTTTGAGAGTGGAGAGAACTTTGTGAGCGACATTGGAGAAGGATTTGAGCACAACTTGAGGATTTTTAAGGGTATAATATGTGTTTGTTTTCTTTCCTGATTTAATAAATAAGAACTCTAGGTTTTAACTAATTGTTGAGGCTTTATTATATATGTTTTGGTGCAAATTTGTCCTTCCAAATTTCATTTGCCTGCAAAATATCCACTTGTCTCTTTAAAATATTTTGTGCAGTTTGAGATGCAGAAGTATCGATAGTGGAACTTTTAGGATAAATTTCAATATGAATATTGCTAAAGGTTTAGTGCTAATGTCTAGGGAAATGATTAAACTTTGGGATTTCCCTGGATTTGGGGAACTATGCTAGTGGAATGTCCTAGTTTCCTTATTGCCACCAGAAGGGGCCAAGGAAGAGGCTTGTTCCTGTTAGTAACCAACTGTCGTCACTTCGTCAAATTTAGGTTTTTAGGTTTCAATTCAGGGGAGAAACCTTCTCTCATTATAATCTCTTTGCAAACTGAAATTAGGACTTCTGTTTTGCAAAATATTAGGCGAGACACTTTACTAAAATCATCAATAATCGGCTACTGCAGCTATGTTCAAATTTAGAATATTAGAACCTGTTTCAATTCGGGATTCACTCTGCTTCCCATGGGATTAATACACGAAACTCAATTTGTATGTTACTTAAACGACATATATTTTTGTGACTTGTCAGTACTTAGCCGCACTTGGTTTGTATTAGTGAGCTTAGAATGGATGATGGGTAGAATGGGGATGAACTCAATTAAAATCATATGGTTATCATCCCTAGTCATTGTGATATCTAGTATATTTATCAAAGGATGTAGCTTGCCCAACCTGATGGAAGGATTCTTGTCAGCAATTACGTGTTATTTTATTAAGTAGTAAAGTATTTAATATATTTATAGTTTTATTTAAACTTAACTTATGTTTATTTAAATGCAATATTTATTTATAAAATACAAGCCATTTAATCAGCAACAACTTTTGAGGCACATATAACATATTTTTAAATAAATTATAATATCATTAATTCAAATTATTATTATTAAATTAATAAATAAACAATCAATATTAAAATTAAATTATTAAAAAAAAAAAAAGATCCATGCAACTCTATCCTACAGATGAAGCCTCCCCCACTATCTCTTTCACCCACTTATTTACTCATTAATTCTATCTACAAAAATCTCCATGCAGGCCGAGTGCTCTATATATGAAAGAAATGAACTCTTATCAAGCTTTTGTTAAAGCGGGCTAGAGATGGTACGGCCCACCAAATTTAAACTTGCTGTTAATTATTTATTTATATTCACCAATAAACTTATTTATAGTTTAATTAATAATTTGTTAAATGTTCCATATAAGTTGATAATTTGTATAATATACGACATTATATAAACAATAATTGATTGGCTAGAACTTGTTTAATTATATTTTTGATAATATTATATTATATTTTAATACCAATATCCATTATAATTTAATATAATATCTACGTATTTTCTTTATTTCAATGAAATTGTTTGCTGATATTTATTTATATTTTTTTAAAGGTAATAAAATTTATTTGTAACTTATATAATATTTTCTTTCATTGGTGTAAATTTGTTAGGCATTAAATTAAAATTTACTTTGATTTTTGAAATTATTCATTCATAATATCACATGAAAAATCAAATACTCATTTGAATTTTTTTATTTATCTATTAATTAATTGAGGTATTTGTCCGACTACAAGTCAGATATGGTTTTCAAACATATATACTATTGTACATATTTAATTTCGAAATTATCCTCATCAGCCTCAATATGAAGGCATACCGTATCAATCAGTGATATGTTGTGGTGTAATGAAATGGTATACATGGATTTCCTTCAACAACTTAGTTTCTTCATGATATCATAAACTATTGCCACCTCTTCTTCTCCAACTCAATATATGTCTTGATTCAACCCGATGCAACCCGCCATATGGAGATGGGTCATAGGCGTCATTACTACAGCTTTTGTGATCAATTATGATCTGCATGATTCATAGTTCTTTCTCTCTCGACTCTAGCCCTTGTGGCCTATAGGCGTCATTACAACTCACCATTGCGACTTACATGACCAACTATGGCCTAAGTGGTCCACATCTAGTGCAGCTCTTGGATCTAGCCCCTGTAGCCTACGGAAGTCATCGCGATTAACAATTATGACCTATATGGCTTGCATGGTCTACAACCCACACAACTCTTTACTATGACCTATATAGACAATCGATGCTCGTAAAGCAACCATCTACGACCCACGTGACCAACTACTATTATGGTTATCAACCACGACCTCTATGACAAGTTGTCACTACTACTACAATCTACAACACTCACGACAGACTCCTACGTCAACGAAAGTCAACTATGGCCCTTACAACATGTTGCTGCTAAGAGCTACAATTAGATTGCAGATATACGACTTTGTAATTTCATTTTTCCTAATTCAAGAGATTAGTGAACCTATGTACTCACCATTAATAGTGGATTATTTCAATTGGACTAGATCTCTTGGTTTTTTCCCTTACAAGGGTTTTCAATGTAAAAAATCTGCTGGAGTTTTTTACCATCAATTTTATTAACTAAGTTTGTGATGGGTTCTTGTGCAATGTTAAGATGACAAATATTCATTACTCTACCGCCGCAAATCTGACAAATATTCATTACTCTACCGCCGCGAATCTTCTAGCACGCATCAAGCCTTGCTTGTCCACATGTGAGTAAAGCAAGGGTGAACAATCACAACTCAGTAAGCTACTCCAAATCTACAGTAATTTCAATTTTTTTTTTTAAAAAAAAACTTGATATTTATTTGAAGTAAATAAATCAAACATGACAAAACATTATATATTGTATCGATTGCAATATCATTACAAGGAATTTTAACCACGGTAAATATATATCAAATGCTAGTATAAGCAACGTGATATTAAAAATAAAGTAAAATAACATGAAATAAAAAATGTATTTTTTTTATTTGACTCATTTTATGAATTTCTCTTAGCCCTTTATACCTCCACCTCCAATTATAACTCAACTTATTCATATTTTATTATGCTTCGTATAACTTCACTTCTACTTGGACCTTTATTTGTCACATCTGTTCAGGTATATCAAACACATAAATGAATAATTACATATATATATATATATATATATATATATATATATATATATATATATATATATATATATATATATATATAGATATATATATATACACAAGCCTTTATAACTCCACTTTGCACATGATATACATCCACACAGTCACAATCACCATCACTTCCCCTATTTTTATCATTCTTTCACATAATTTTGATGCAGAAACACGTAAAATGATAATAACTATGATATATGTAAATATCACAACTTGCTACAAAAATAGATACAAATTAGTAGATATAATTAAAACAAAAAATTTACGGAAAACAAAAATCTACGAATAAATGATAATCACAATTCACAAAATTGCATATATAGAATGTCCAAAATAATATTTTGAAGTTTTAATTAATCTATAACAAATTTTATCAGGTTTAACATATATGTTAAAATAGAGAAAATATTGTACGATGTCAAATATCTGATGACATATTAATTATTTTATGTTGATTTGTACAACACAGTCTAATCTATTATATATACAAAGTTACAAGGTGATAAATTTATAACTCTCTGCAGATCTGAGTTTTTATGAAATTTTATCAAATAAAATACCCAAACTCTATACAAAAATGAAGAATTTGAAATTTGAAGTAGATTAGCATTAGCCTACACTCAACTCTATTGGTGGGTGAAATGGGCTCTAAGCCCTCCAAATCAAAATTTCTCTCTAAAAGTACACTTTTCTCTCCCTTCTCTCTACACGTTCAAGAGAAAATGAAAGGTTTAAATGTACGTGGATGTGCTATAGGATAAATATTTTTGTTTTTCTAATAAAAATATATAAAGGTATTTATTAAAATTATTATATATATTAAATATAAAGTTTATAAATACTTTAATATCTTGAAATATGAATCTAAAAATTATAGAAAATAGTCAATAAATTAAAAAAAAATATGTTTAAAATGCATAGGAGAAAACAATTAGCAAAACAACACTAGATGGTTCCAGAAAGCCAACTTGTATAAAGAAATACCAAAACATTAAGAAAAACAAATCAAACAAGAAATATTTTATTTTCTAATTATTTTAAAATTTTTTATTTTATTTTAATTTATTTTATTACTTATGATACAAACACATGCTTAAAATATAATAAGGTTTTCAACCGTACCGCAAAAGTTTCAACTTAACCTGAGCCAAAACTTTTCCTGAATGAGCACATGTGAGTAAAGTAAGGGCGAGCAACCACGGCTCAGCAGACTACTCAAAATTTCCTGAATTAGCACATGTGAGTAAAGTAAGGGCAAACAACCACGGCTCAATAGACTACTCAAAATTTACTGTAATTTCAATATGAAAAATTACATATTTATATGAAGTAAAAAAAATTGAATATAACAAAACATTATGTACAATATCTAATGTAGTGTTATTACAAGAACATTTAATCACAGTAAATATATGTCGAATATCTATCTATACAACATGATAATAAATATGGTAAAAAAATATGAAATAAAATTCATTTCTTTGTTTAACTTATTTTATGATTTTGTCTTTGTTCTTTAGTTTTTATACCACAAATTGTTCATATTTCTCTATGCCCCTTGTCACGTATATCTCCACTTGTTCAGATTTATTCATGATTATCTGATGACATATGGAAAATTACATAGATGCACAAGCTCTTATACTTCACTTGATTGTACATAACATACAATTGCTCAATCACAACTCTCTGCACTTCCCTCATTTTTATAATTTTTGCGTATATTTTCGGTATGAAAACATATAAATAATAATAATTTTGACATATATAAATATCACGATATGTTGTAGAAATCGACACAAACCAGTAAGCACAATTAAATAATATTTACAAGGAAATAAATTTACACATAATGATAATCACAAATTATAAAATTAGGTATACGAAATGTCCTGAATAATATTTTAATTTTTTTTTCTATAACAATTTTATTAGATTTAACATATAAGTGTTGTAGTTCTCCCTTTGCGCGAATCTGACACTATCTTGATATTGGGACTCTTCCGCTCTCTCAGAGATTTGGGCCGCCTGTTGTGCTTGAGGCTTGGGTGTGGGTGGATCAGGTTGCGAGATAGGTTGTGCCCTTCACTAGAACACCACTCAAGCCAACTTCGTGATTTGTCCAACTATCTAGTCATAGCGTGTCTGGATTTTTTGTTGTACAAATTCTCTAACAAAATCCACGTTGGAGGCTTCTCCTTGATGTGTTCATCCACTATAACGTGCTTCATGTCTTGTAGAAGGCATGATTCCATGCTCATCACACCTTTTAGAATGTTAGATCTTAAATTGTATTGTGGATCACGTCTAAAAAATAGAGCGTTAGTCAGAGAAGAAGATTTGAGCACTATGTATTTTTAGCAAGAATTTTGTCCCTTTTTAATTTCTTGAAAATAATCTCCCTATTTATGGTTCATAAGTAGGATTTGTAAGTAACATGATTGTCTCCTATAAAAGAGGGGAAAGTTACTATAATTAATAAGCTCTTACATTTACACATCTGTAACTAAATCTCATTTATCCCGAACACATAACCGATGCTAGTGTCGCCATGCTTCTGTAATTGCCTTGAATGTTGCTTCACATTTGTAATTGTCTAATTTGTTGCTTGTTGTTCTTTCGGTTGGTTGAGATTCGTTTAGCTGACCCTACATCGTTCGACGTCTTCAATGATTTTTTTTCTCCCATTCTATGGAGACTGAAAGTGAAGACACAGTATCCTAGGGTATGATTATTTCATCGGACAGAGGGCAAATCACCGCAATCCAACAATGAACCTATCTTTGATCTATGTGCCTATACTGAAGTACCTCATATTTGTTAGAAATTCATGTTTGAATTTTATGACACAAATTCTAAAAATACATAATAGCCAAGATATTTTAAATTCATGATTTTTTCATATTCATAATAAAGTAACACATCTGTGTTTTCGCTGTTATAATTTTTTCTTTTGTTTTTATAGTTTTTCTCTCTCTAATCCCTTGAAACTTTCTATACTTTCTGATGGAGGGAAATTTACGGGGAGTGTTGGGAAGAGAGATGACTCATTCTTTAAATTATGTTCTCTTTAACCAATATCCATCAAGAGGGTTACTAACTAATATGATTTATGATAATTTAATAAATTAATTGATTTTATTATTAAAATCAATGACATAAGTTATTAAAATAAATCTGACAAGTTATTAAAATAAGTGTGAGCCACAATTAAAAATTTAACAATTTTGGGCGACCACTAATTTTTAAGATGGTTGTTACTGGGTAGTTGATGTTGATGCGGTCGTGCGGTGTTGGTTGGGTCGTTCATTCTCTTTATTCGGTCGACTTATGAGATCGATCGATCTTTTGCACGAATAATCCATGTTCTTTATGTCTCCAATCATTTCTCCTTGAGATTCGTGTATGCACATTCTTGATGTACATAAGGAAATACAGGGAATTATTGGAGTTGTTATATTTATTAAATATAAATTCTATGGATATCTTTATATCGAGAAATATATGATTTTAAAATTTATAGAAAAATAATCAATAAATAGAAAAATATATCTAAAACACACTAGTAAAGATAGTTTGCAAGACAGACAACAACTTATTCCGTAAAACCCACTTGTACAAGGAAGTAATAAAACCTTAACAAAGACAAATCAACAATAAACCTTTTTTTTTCTACTTATGATAGTTATAAAAATAGGTAAATATATGGTCAAAATATAATCAAGCATGCTCTACATTCTGGTAAAGATAATATAAGAAAAATATATGTCTAAAAAACAGCGGAAAAAAATGATTTAGAAAATGAATACTAAATGGTTCCATAAAGCCTACTTGTACTGTGATGTACCAAAATTTTAAGCAAGACAAATCAACAATAAATATTTTATTTTTCTAGTTATGATACTCATAAAAATAGGTAAACATGTGGTCAAAATATAATCAAGCGTGCTCTATCATCTGGTGTAGACAATTTATAAATCGGCCATTAAACAAAACCAAAATATTATGTGAATATACTAAGGTTAATTTTCTTAAATTTAAATTTTGCGCAAATTAATATAACTAAAAATTGACAAAATAAACCGATCATAAAACCAACATTAAGATTATCAAGAAAACCAATAAACATACAATATTTACTAGATCCCAAAATCAGGTAATTGAGGATGCATTGATGTGCTATTGTTGCAGTCGTTATAATATAACCAACTAATCAACATCACCCTCGTAACTTTGACAAAAACCAACATTTCAACATCTCTCAAATTCCTTATGACACACATCAAAATTATATCAACATCTCCACTCACTAATGACAATTATTAGGCATGAAAAACTTAAATACACAAGGTACTCTTCATAAATGGATTTTAAGCATTCATGGGTGGACTAATCCCCTATCCCCCTGAAAATTGATTCATTAAATCTGGAGCTCAAGAATCGAACTGAAAACATTCTCTTGCGACTCATAGAGCAAAACATAGTAGTTACAACTCTCTCTGACATCTCTAATTTAATCTTTTCTTATATACTTCATTTATAAAATGCAGCACCCATTTGGACAACTCTAGCAAAAATGTTACAATCAACCAACAAGTTTTGAGTTTTTCAATAGAAAAACAAATTTCATCATATCACAATGGGAACAAACACAATGACACAATATCTCATCATAGTTAAAATACAAGTAAACAATATTGAAGCAACATGCTCCAATCTAGATAATGAACACATAATACTTTATATCTTAGATTGACTCTCACCAAAATACAACAATAAGAGCTCAACTTTATTCTCCCATGATTTATACTCTTTATTATATAAAAAAAATAATCTAGCAACAAAAATGCCAAAAATACTCTTTCCATAGCACGAAACACCACAAAAAATCATAATCCCACATTTTAGCAACATAAAAACAATCGTCCTTCCCAAAGCAAAACAACAACACCTCAAACAATATAAATAATTCATCCATCGCTTGCCAAGTATGCCTCAAGCAAGGCCACCCAGCTACACAATGTTTGCACAAAACAAATCTTCATTATAAACCACCACAACACAACTCCCTTATTCTATAATATTAACATCAACCATCTTTCAACTCTCTGAACTTTGGGTCTTGGATTCAGAAGCCCCAACACACGTAACAATTTCATTTATTTTATAATATGCTAAACAAGTTTGTTTCAAACTAAAATTTAATAAAATACAATAACATAGAAATAAAAAAGGAATATTTACATACATATCACTTAACTTTTATGTGTGCACATGTCTAACATCTAAACTTTAATCTTTATGTAGATGCCACCTTACTTATGCACAAAAAGATATACTTCACTTTTTAAAAGATGAAATAGTGATATTTTTGATGTAATATGAAATATCTTGTTCAAAAAAATGTAAATATTTTTATGTTAGATATATACATACATTAGAATGAATTAAATGTTATGCATACAATTGGCCCAAAATAAAAAAAAAATTATAATAAAAACAACCCCCCCACCCTAAACATCTAAAGTACATGGCTTTAAATTCTGCTTTGAATTTGATGTATTAGTTCTAACATGAACTAATTCAATTTAAAACATCTAAAGTTTATAAAACTATTTCACAATGTTTATAGTACGTAAACGCAGGAAATTGAACAACCTAAAGCTTGACATCGAAGGAAAACGACAAATAACATTGCACAACTTCCACGCCACCTTCATTTCGAGCATCATTACTTTTTAGGGATATTTCCACAAACCACCCAACTCTTATGCATTTACATATCTCACATTTAAATTTAATTTTTTTACATTTATACCATCAAGAGTATTTTTTTGAAAAAAATTAGCCCAAAAGATAATACGTGTGATTTGAATTCGCAACCTCATGAGAGATTATATCTTAAATCACTTCATTGTGGATAAGTGTGCATCAATCAAAACTTTTATATTATATAAGAAAATACTATCATTTTAACTTTTTAAAAGTGAAACATAAATTTTGATGCATAGATAAGATTAGATATGTAAATGCATAAGAATTGAGTGTTATTCATGTAAGTTTTCCTATTTTAGTAATGAAGGAACGCTGAAAAAATGTACTAATAGAAACGAAGAAGAAAAAGGCTAGCAATTAGCGTGCAGGTGACTTTTAAGACGAAGAAATTAAACGCCAAAGTGCGGCTATCGGCGCAGAAAACTTAATTTATGTGTTATAATCCCCATTTATTGACTTTGGTCACATCTTCAAAGACATTGGATGGCAAACACGGGAATAGGCGCGAATCATAGTACAAAATTATTTAGCCCCCCGAGAACCCTACAGAATTTTCTATGCTCCTCTTCGTCATTAATTATAAGAGAATAAAACTCTGGGCTTTGTTTTTATATCCCTCGTATGGTAAGAATTTAAACCTAGGAGCAGAGTTTTTTTTTTTTTTCTTTCCTGCATCCATCAAGTCTTAAATCTGAAATCTGTGTTCTGAAAATTGATTAGAGTATTGGGATGGTGAAAAGATGGGAGAGTTTGGTCTAGTGATAACAATTGAGTTTTGATGATTAGATAATGTTGATTAGATGATAATGTTTGAGAGGCAATGACCTCATAATGATAATTGAAAATAGACGGTTGATGATGGTTGAATGATGATAATGAATTAGAAGTGATTAGATGATGGTAAGTAGGTGATTATAATTGTATCATAATGATTGGGTAAAGATTGTCGAGCAACAATGAAGAAATGATAGAGTTGTAGAATTTTTTAGATCTCAAAATCCGCTTCAAACTAAGTCCAAACCACCCTCATATGAGGGATGTGTATTTATTTATATTCTAGAGTGATATTTTCACAAATATAGCTAAAATTATGAGATAATTAATTGGATGGATCATCTTTATTTGTTTAGACATTTAATGATCTTTCGATATCTATGTGCTTTTAATGATCTCAAAATGATGTTTGAATTTTGGAATTTTCTTTTCAGGATGCATGATTTGTCTAAAACTATTTAAGATTTGGAGACTAATTAACCCTTCAATCAATGCCAAATATTTTTATAAAACATTAAGTGCTTGATTTAATCCATTTGTATTCCTATTGAAGCACCTTTGATCTCCTTAGATTTATTTAATCATCAGGACATTCAGTTTGACTACAAATATCTTGAAATTGAAATTAGATGATTTTGATTTGACTCTAAAAATTATTCTATGTAAAATATATTGTGATTTGCGTTTGAACAAACAAAATTTTTAATGACATTGAGGATGTGATTTATGCAAAAAAAATTGCTAACACTTTTATCATATAACAAAATGCAATAAAAGAGTCGGATATTTTTTTATCCAATAATGCCAATGACACTTTCGAAATCATAGTAGCTCATCATTGTCTATGTACAAAGCATGTTGGCATAAAAAATATCATTAAAATGTTTTTCAAAGTTAAAAAAATTATTCAAACTTGTTGGATCCAAATCTATCTGGCAGATTGTGCGTAAAGGGGTAGAGCATTGAGATAGAGGAAAGGAGATTAAGAGGGGGAGAGAAAGAAAGAGATGATGAGAAGAGGACTTACACTCCCAGGGCAAATGAGATGTTCTCGGGCTCGTGGGCCCATGTTATTCCATAAAAAATACATGTTACAAGTGGGGAGATCCAAAAGCTGCCAGTACATGTCATAGCACTCCTATTTATAGAAGATAGGAGGAATAACTTACAAAATTATATTATTAGTTGTGCTTTAAAGAGATGAGAAAATGAAATTTTAGTCCCCTTATCTTGGATCGTTAAATTGTAGAGTTTGTCGTTGTTTATTTTTGAGTGTACATATAAAGTTCCTCTATTTTCTTGTTTTTTGATAGCGACAACTACAACAGTTATATAAAAAAAGAAACAAAAGCACACGAACTAATAATGATACTTCCTATTAGATGCCCTTTGCGCTTAGTTCCGACATCTTTTGTGACATCTGTCGGTAATCAATTAGTCTTTGAATGATCCTAAGATGATTTGTCAATTATCCCTCATAGAGTTTGTCGTTGTCGGATGGCGATCATCTCAAGGGTCGATGAAGATCGTCGAATACCCTTCGCGAAGCTTATCGCTATCAGGTGGTGAGTCATCTAAAAGGTTGAAGATGATTGTCATATACACATTGTGGAGCTTGTCATTATATGGTGGAAAATCATCTCAAAGGTCAAAGACGATCGTCGTATACCCCTCGTAGAGCTTATAGTTGTCGGATGGTGAGACATGTCAAAAGTCAAAGAAGATGGTTGATATCCCTCGCGGATCGAGCTTTTCGCTATCCATCTTAAGGTGGGTCAAAGAGGATCGTTGTATGCCCCTCACCGAGCTTATCCGTGTCGGGTAGCAAGTCATCTCAAAAGTCAAAAAAGATTGTCGTATACCCCTTGTTGAGCATGTCGATACCAATTGACGAATCATCTCAATGGTCAGAGACGGTCATGATATACCCCTCGTGAAACTTGTTGCTAGTGAGTGACAAGTCATCTCAAAGGTTAAAGACGATCGCCATATAATCCTCACGGAGTTTGTTGTTGTTGGGTCTTCTCAAAGGTCGAAGACAATCACCGTAGACCCCTCACGGAGCTTGTTGTTGTTGGCCAGCGAATCATCTCAAATGTTGAAGATGATCACCGTATACTCTTCCCGGAGCTTGCCACTGTCAATAGTGAATCATCTCAATGGTCAAAGACCATCGTTGTAAACCCCTCACGGAGCTTTTTGCTTCCAGGTGGCAAATCATCTCAAAGGTTGAAGACGATCGCTGTATTCTCCTCACGCAGTTTGTCGCTGTCAAGTGGTGAATCATGTCAAGGGTCGAACAAAATCGCCGTGTAACCCTCATTGTGCTTGTCGCTGTCGGTGGCGTCTCTAGGGCACAGGAGCTGAGTTCCTTACTTTTCACTTACGTTGGCCCTAGTAGCTAGATTAGGCCTCCGCCTTAGATTGGATCTCCTCTGTATGGGAGGATGCCGCCTAGGCTCTCTTCTGAGATATGTTAACTATACCCTTTGCTGAGCTTGTTGTTACTGGGCAAGGAGCCAATCTCCGAAAATTTGTCCACTCAAAACTGCGAGAATTGAACTCAAGATGACAAAAGTTTCCTAGCTGACTCTTATTGCAGATCGGATGTCTATGATGTCATTATCGGTTTTGTTATCCAGGTTCGAGTTCTACGAGGGTCGTGTGGCCATCTAAATGCTAGAACTTTTTAAGTGCGCCAAGTCTTGACCTAACCTCACACATACAAATACAAAATATTAATATATACATGTATCATAGAATAAGTTTTAAGGAAAATAAAATGATTGTGCACTAGAAGAAAAAG
>NEWO01000057.1:141383-154562 GCA_003013225.1 Phalaenopsis aphrodite | reverse complement strand
ATTGACTGTTAGGCTACAAAGATTTATAATCAATTAAAATATTGATTAAGAAAATAGAATAAAAATTATTAAATTAGATTCAAATGATGTTTTAAAATAAATAATAATTTTTAAATATTGCTCAAATCCTTATTGTCTTATGGCTACATGATTAGGGTTATTCAAAGGATTATTTGTCCGTGAACAGCTCGTGTTCGGCTCGTTTGCTCACCAACACACTTTTTCAGCTCGAAATATAAACGAGCCGAACACGAGCTGAGCTTGGCTTGGCTCGCTCGTGTTCGGCTCGTTTACACCCTTATTTGTATTTGACTTGTTTATATTAATTAAAAGGTTAAACAATTAAAATGGGCACTTAATTTTTCACATAAAATAAAATATTTGATATGTATATAATTAATTTCTTATAAAAAATTAATAAACAAGTTCAAAATTTAAATGAATATTTGTTTTTTTATATAAAATCATTGATAAATGATCTCACCAATCTAAATAAAAAAAATTTGAATAAGTTTCATGCTTTTAATAAAATTTCAAACTTATTTATTTATTAATTCGAGCAAACATAATCGACTGTTAATAAAGTTAAGTTCAAGCTGTTCATCAAGTGCATTTGGTCATTTACAGTCCGAGTCATGGTGTCAGGAATGAGAATTCCTTAACATAGAAACAGATATTAAAAACCTAAAATAATAGTAAATAAAATTAACCATTATTATATATATATATATATATATATATATATATGAAGGACTATATTTTGACATATATAATTTAAAAATTAGATAAATTTAGTATTTTACCTTGTGGAGAGAAAATTCTACTACTTTATGTGAAGATTTGGACTAGAGATGATCAAGAAGAATATACTCCTATTGCTTCAATTATTTTATCTCTTTCTTTACATTATAAGATTGAATGAGAAGTATCATTTTTTGTGATCAAGAGATTTTTCACTCATGAGAACAGAAATATCAATATCTTCACACTCATTATTGTTTTTCTTACAAACTGTTCATGATGAAAGGTAGCAATATTGCAAGCCCAGTTGGCCCGCGTGAGGACGCAGTTGGCTCATGGGATTGTCATTTCACGGTTTGCTTCTAGGAACCCAATCCCAACGCTTGATGCAAATAATGCTTTCATCCATCTCTACTCAAACGGGCAGCCTATGACTCTCCAAAGCTATTTAGCTGAAGAGGCTCTCTCTTCCCAGATTTTCTCAAAGAAAGGGCCCGCAAATGAAGAATTTGGAGATTAAGGAGGATACCACAAAAAGATAGCTCTCTCATCTTACCTTATCCAAAAGTTTTACCTCTTCCTCTTGTTGGATGCATCGCTTCAATGATAGTTCGTGATCCTCAAAGCTACCTCAGCTGAATTAGGGATTCTGTGAACAGAACACTTATATTATTATGTATAAAGAAGTATTATTACTTTATTACTCCTTGTTCTTATTTACTATGTTGTCACTCCGCAATAGATATATAAAGGGGTGTTCACTCTGTAATAATATATAATAAATAGGATAAATAAACACAATTAAGGTTGTGCTACTTATATTTCTTCAACCTATTTTTGTGCCCCTCTTCTTCCTTTTTCTTTATTCTTCATATGGTATCCGAGCCTTCTTGCTCAACCGCTAGAATGGACTCCAAATTGTCTCTGTAAATCTACAACATCAAATGCTTCACAAGATAAAAGAAGTCAGTATACCAAATTCTCTCAAATTTTTTATGTCCCACATCAAAAGCTTGTCCACTACTCCCCTCACCCAAGAAAATTGCTTGGTATTGAAGGCATAGATTCTAAACTATTTTTTTCCGATGGCTATGAATAATTCCTAGACAAAACTTTCTCAATTTCTCCACAATTTATTCAAGATGAAAATGGGCTCATGGTTAAAAAACAAGAATACTTGCTCTGGCAACTTATTAATCATACCCTTGCAGCCACAATCTTATTAATTATTTCCTCATTCATTCTACCTCACATTCTTTATCTTAATCATACTTTTGAAATTTGGCAAAGCTTAGAATGCTAACTTTAGTTCATCAATAGATCTTGGGTTATTCAATTGAAAAATGAAGTATACTACATAACCATGGGATCAAATTCCATGACTCAGTACCTTATCCATATCAAGACCTAGTAGATAATATTGCGACTGCATGCTCGAAAGTAGACAATAAAGTCATAATTTTATATATTTTGAATGGTCTACCACCCAACTATCAAGGCTTTAAAACAACAATTAGAACTTAACTTCATCCCCTCAAACTAGAGCATTTCAATTCTCTGCCGCATAGTGAAGAATACAACCAACTTCAAGAAAACAATATGATAACACAACAAATGAACAAAAACTCTTTCAAGAATTTCACCACCACTTGCAAATTCAACAATAGTAATCTTGCCAACAACAACAATCAATCAAAACTAAGAATCAGTACCACATGCCAAATTTACAATAGAAAATGTGATTTTGCACAGACCTATTAGCATAGAACTAATCTCAAATACAGGGTCACACCCTCAACACAAGCTCTAAACAACTAGCTTCTAAACAATACCCAAGAATGGATCTTGTTTACTGGAGCAACTGCACAGTTGACACCGCACATAAAAAACTTGCAACAACCAACAACCTACACTGGGACAAACCGAGTAGTGGTTGGAAATGGGCAAACCACTGCAGTATCACAAGTGGGAAATGGTATTCTCCTCACACCTGATAGTAAGTTAGTTCTCTCTCCTTTATTTCGAGCACCTTATTTATCTCATAACCTCATTTCCATTCATAAGCTTACTCATGACAATAACTATTAGGTTATTTTTTGTGCTAAAACTTTTTATATCCAAGATCTAGCAACCAAGAAGATTTTGCTTTTTGGAAAAGCTGATTAAGGGTTATACCCTCTCGCTGCACATCACAACAATAAAATCTCCAGTTTAAGGCATTGTATATTGAGACACCTACATAAAAAAAGTTCTTCACAACATAGCAAAATCACATCCACATATTCATATTACTTCTATTTCTAATTTCTGTAATGATTGTGCCAAAAATAAAAGCCACAGACTTGTGCTTGAAATGATTCATTCTGATAATTAGGGGCCTTTCCTCCCCACATCTATAAGAGGCTAAAATTACTACATTACTTTAATATATATGTTTTCTTGTTTTTGGTGGTGTTTTCCCTTGAAAAATAAACCTGAAACAACTCAGCAACTCATTCACTTACATAAAATGCTTCAAACCCATTTTCAAGTAAACATTTTATTTCTAAGAACGGATCGAGGGAGGGGAGGGGATGGGGGAGGGGATGTACCTCTCACATATTAAACACTTATTTAAAACAAAATAGAATTCAACATCACTATAGTTGTGCTTACACACCTAAACAAAAAGATATAGTTGAAAGGAAAAATAGACACATTGTAGAAACTACACACACTTTACTAAATACTGTCAATTCTTTCATTTCATTTTTGGATGGATGCCATCCAAATAGCTAATCATCTTTTTAATAGACTCCCCTCTACCACCACCAACAACTCATCTCCCATTCAACTTATCTACAACTCATCAACTGAATACCATAACCTTTGTACATTTGGTTGTTTATGCTATCTGTGGCAACCACAGAAGGTTCACCATATATTTTCTTCAAAATTCTCACTATGTGTATTTTTGGGCTATAGCTCTTATCATAAAGGATAAAAATGCTATGATATTCTGGATAACAAGCTTTTTTATTCCTTGGCATGTCATCTTTAATGAACAAGTTTTTTCTTACCTACAAACCTCAACAATAACCTCCACCTCTTCTCCTCATATTCCAACTCACACCATTCGATCTCTTCTTATACCTACATCCACTCTACACAATACCTCTTCAGCCCAACCTACCATTCCCTCTACTACTATTCCTTCCTCTCCCGATTCAACTCCCATACAATCTTTTTATGGCAACAACATTAGTCCTTCCCCTCTCATAACTTTGCCTTCAACTCCCTCCTTTTCTTCTACTTCCTTAACACCTCAACACAAGTAGCATCACATGTTTACCTAACATCAAACAGGCATCTTAAAGCCCAAACAAATCTTAGAACTCCAACACATCACTCACAACCATGAGACCCCCGCATCATACTCCTAAGCCGTTAAATCTTCCAATTTTCATAAAGCCATGTCTGAAAAATTCATGGCCTTGCAACAACAAGGTACATAGAAGCTTGTGCCTCCCATCCCGCATTAATATATTCTAGGATGTAAATGGAAATATAGAATCAAGTATCATGTCGAGAGGTCTATAGCTCGCTGCAAGGCCCATCTTATTACACAAGGTTTTAAGAAATAACAAGAATAGACTATAACAAAACTTTTAGTCTAGTAGTAAAATTTTCCACTATTTGTAAGCTTATTGCTCTTGCCACCACAAAACAATGGGAAATTCAGGAAATTGATGTGTCAAATGCCTTTCTGCATGGGAAACTGGAGAGCACAGTCTATATATTTCAACCACTAGAATTTAATAATTCTATAATTTGTAATTACATCTATAAATTAAAACATTTCATTTATGGACTTAAATATGCCCCATGCTAGTGGTATTCCATATTTTGCAATTTCCATTATACAAAGCACTTTGTTCTAAGCACAGCTGATCCATCCTTACTCATCTTTCACCATGATAACATACGCATTTATCTTTCAATTTATGTTGATGACATTTTTATAACAGGAGACTCGACTTCAACTATTTCCAAAATCATTCATCCTCTCAGCATGAATTTCAATCTAAAGCAACTTGGCTCTAAATCACATTTCCTCTGTTTACATATAAAAAAAAAACATTCAATGGGTATTTTTTTAATCAAACTAATTATCTCATGGATCTCTTCATACCAATGGTATGGTAGATGCCAAGCATGTATCTACTCCTCTTCCCACCAAATGTTCCCATTCACTGACTCCACCATACACTTCTTCGAACCTAATCTCTATAGAAAAATATTTGGGTCACTTCAATATCTCACAATTACAAAACCTGACATCACATTTGTTGTTAATCACCTTAGTCAATATATGAACACTCCATACACTTACAACTATCAACAATTGTGCAATTTAAAAAGTACGACCAACTATGGATTACCTATTATACCTGAATCTTTATCCTAACAGCTTATGCAAATGTCGAATGGGCGACATATTCAACAGATAGGAAATCTATCCTTGGATTTTGCATCTTCTCAGGACCAAATCTCATATCACGGTATGCAAAAAAGTAAATAGTAGTTGTTTGCTCCTCTGCAAAATCTGAATACAATGTCATCGCCTCTGCTGCTACAAAAACAATATGGTTAAGAAGACTCTGACATGAACTCATCTCTCATACAAGTCCTCCTACCACTCTTCACAGTGACAGTACTTTGGCTATTTCCATAGCACACAATCCTGTTTTCAATGCTCAACTAAGCTTATTGAAGTGAACTATCATTTCATCAGTTACCACATTAGAATCAGGAGATTCACTTGCAACACTTATTGACTGCAAATCATATACATACATATTCACCAAACCTCTCTCGATTGCTCAGCATCTCAAACATCTCACCAAACTGACAATCTCTTTCTTAGATCAACTATTTGAAGGGGTAAGGAGGATACTACGATGATAGCTCTCTCATCTTACCTGATCTAGTCCTCAGGTTGGATGCCTCGCCTCAATGATAGTCTGTGATCCTCGAAGCTGCCTGAGCTAAATTAGGGATTCTGTGAATAGAGTTGTTGTATTATTATGTATAAAGAAGTATTTTTACTTCATTGCCCCTTGTTCTTATTTACTATGTTGCCACTTTGCAATGTATATGTAAAGGGGTGTTTAGTCTGTAATATTATTTAATAAATAGGATGATTAAACACAATTAAGGTTGCGCTATTTATCTTTCTTCAAGCTATTTTTGTGCTGCTCTTCTCCTTTCTACTTTATTCTTCAAATTACCGATAATGTCGGGGATGATGAAAGGTTGTAATTCTTCCATTGGAGAAATTTGGATTTCAAATGAGATTAAGCTAAATATTTTAGAGGCAAAAATTCTATAATGTCCATGCATGCAAAGTATTTAGGAGCAAAAATTTTAAATTAGATAAAACTTTTTCTAAAATTTAGAAGAGTAAGAGCTAGCTTGCCACATCATTTTATATCTAATTTAATATCTTAAGCACTTGAGGCAAAAATGTATTTAAGAGACTTGTAAAAAGTTGAATGCGTTTTATAGTCATATGTTAAATTTGCATGAGAATATTTGCATTACTATAAGTTATCATTTCTGAGTTATTTGGGTTGACAGTCTAGGTTCTGAACTATTTAATACTGATGGAGTTTGTTCAGTTCAATTATTGTTGATGTTTATTTAATAGGAAATTTACATACATATCACACAATTCTTATGTATTTACATATCTTACATATCTAAAATTTGATATTTATATTTATAACACTTTTTATTACAAACCTATGTATAAAAATGTGTATTTCACTTTTTAAAAGTTAATTATAGTGACATTTTTTATGTAATATCAAATATTTAAATAGTTTATATGTTAACATGGGACTTTAGGCGTTAGATAAGTAAATATGTAAGAATTACGTGGCGTGAGTTGCTCTGTTAACTTTTACCTTCATGACAAGCTCGTATGTTGGTATTTTAATCATCGCATGCGGTTTTGTTACTACGTTACATATGAAAATAATTTATTTTATGTAAGATAGACAAACTTTTTATCAATAAGTTTCTAAAATCATGATCATGAAGTAAAATTGGAGGTGTTTGCATAATGCTGGTACAAATTAATCATATTGTTAGGTCGATCTCAGATATTTAAAATACTAAGCCTGCGACAGACAATGCATATACAACAAATGCCTCGGATCTTAATAAAATGAGTTTGACAAATTTCATACAAATAACTATTTGTAAATTGAGGTCAATAAATGACCTGCTTATATTTAGATATGATTAGAATGCAAAGCATGCGATAAAAATCGGTTAGCAAATGTTTATAATCTTAATTATGAGTTTGCATATGATAAATTAATTTAAGTATTATGTGAGCATTTGTAAATTGTGGTGGAGTAATGCCTTCCATCAACCATTTCATATGATTAGAAGTCAATTTTTTATGCTTTTCATGTAGTTTATGGGGTTAGGGTGTATTTTTAACACAATGCTCTTAGTTAGAGAGAAAGATCTCAACCAATTCCTTCAATACTCTTGCACATTAGCTATAGAGTATGCGTAATGAATGCCTTGAAACAACATATTGATTGCAAAAAATAGGTTGAAAAGAACTTCATTAATTTTGTTCGAATAGCTACTACCAATTCCATCAATAATAAAATATCATAAAAACAAATTTTATTTCAAACAAAAAAAGAAGATCAATAACTCACATGTTATTGAGGAATACAAAAAGAGTTGAATATTTTTGAAGGCTCAAGAGTTTAAACAAATATATGCATATGCTTCCACTTGGGTGCTGTTTGTTTGTCATCAAAGTGAGGTCATGGCATTCATTTTATAGGAATTTTCAACATCCTATTATCTTTAGAGAAGAAAAACAAATGCTGTTTAAAATTATAATGCATTTGAAATTTATTCTTGAGCTCAATTTCAATTTAGTTGAAATTCGTTGGATCTAGCAAAATTATAAATACAATGATTTGTTAAAAGAGTTGCCCGCAATGACTGCCAAAGGTCAACCCTCGCCATGCATCATAGTACGCACTGCACACCCACACTCTCCTCCCCCTCACCTAAATTGCTAGTGTTGTCGCTACTACTATCTTGAGGAGAAGCTGATTTTTGCATTCTCTATTTGCGTTGGACTTTTTCCGACTCAAATTTTAGCGTATGATTTCTAGTTGAAAATAACGAAAGTTTTTTTGCGTTGGGGCCAAAATTTGGTTTAAAAAACTTGCGGCAACCTTTCTTTTTTGGCGTGAACCTAATTTGGCGCCAATTCGGGGGGAGTGTTTGACACATGTGCTTTTATATACATCTCGAGCTCTTCTCTTTTTTTTTTTTTTTTTCACTTTTTTGTTTTCGCCTTTTGTTGGAACCCTTGGTTTTCCTTTTTCCCTTTCCTTTTTTTTTTGCCCCTCACGGTTTCAATCGAAACCATCGCTCATCACTCGATTCTTTATGATACAGTCGTCATTAGAGTTAGCTGGGAAGGCAACTTACAGAGACCCCCAAACTCCCGCATTTCTTATCCTTCCGCGCTCCAATTGGGAAACATTGAGGAAGGTAGTGTTATTTGCTCCAATCTTTTTCATTTTGATATTGGAAACGTGAAATGAGACTTTTGGCGTAGGCAATGTGGCGTGCATGTATAAATTGATGTTTTGGTGTTATGTTTTGTAAATACATAAGAATTTAGTGATATCTATGTTAGTTTTGGCATAGATTATGTGGTATTTACATAAAGAGTTTAGTGGTATCTATGTAATGCAGTAAAGCTTAGGTGTATGCTATGTATATATTTCAGTAGTTTGTATGCAATGTGTTCTTTGCATTGAGTGGTATATATGAGAATCTAATTGGATGGGGATGTTATTAGTAGATTTCAAGTTGGTTGGTTGAAGTAGTGGAGTAATGCAATTGTTCTATTGTTCAAAGTGATGTTGACAAAGATGAGGATGTATTAGTAGAATTTCAGTTTGTTTGTTGAAGTAGTGTAGTAATGCATCAATTAGTTCTATTGTTCAGCGTGACAGTCATATGGATGGTTATGTTATTTGTAGAATTCACGTTGACCGGTTGAAGCGGAGGAATGCATCGGGTCTATTGTTCAAAGTGATGTCGATATATATGGGGATGTTATAACTTGTAGAATTCGCGTTGACTAGTTGAAGTGGAGGAATACATTGGGGTATTGTTCAAAGTGACAGTGATATATAGATGAAGATTTTATTAATAGAATTCAAGTTGGATGGTTGAAGTGGAGGAATGAACTAGGTTGTCGTAGATCGAGTGGGCCTTGCACCTAGAGATAAAATGATAAATTGATATATGTTTTTCGTAAATTGAGTGGTGGACAAAATTAGATGGAGATGTCAACCAACTGATGAGCCCTAGGAGATCCCAAGATTTGCTTGACCAAGTAATGCCGACAGTATATATTGATAAGTATTGACTAATTTTTATTTTTGTAGTAGTTACACTGATATGTAAAACTACATGTCTGTTGCAGATGGATATCCATAATTTGAGAGCTTGAATGTATAATAGATTATATCCAGGAAAGTTGGGTGGTAGTCCATTCAAAATATTTAGACACACAATATTTAACTGATAGAGATTCGACCAACTGCATTTTACATATTGTTGAACTGTAACGAAGGCCAGCAATTTATACAGTAAGATTCACGGTCCCCAAACTCAATACATACTATCATTTATTATTGAGAATGTTATTTATATACTAACTAATTCAAAACTACAAAAAATAATATTGTAAGTATATTATTTATCGACATCTTGGACATGGAAGATGAGTCTCTGATAAGTAGAAAGGTCGAAGTAGAATTTCTAAAATTGTTCAAATTAAACATCTGCATAATAAACACTTCTAATCACGTGTATGTAGTATGATCATCACATTTAAAGTTATACTAATAATACCTATCTATTTGTTATAAGGTCACAATACCTATAACGAAATCATGGATCATAAATTATTAAATCTTTCCTATGGGCCTAATCGTAGTGTGATTTCATGGCAGATATTTGATGTAAACGGTTATACAAGCCATACAAGTTCCTAGAGTGAGGAAAGAAGATATATAATCGTGATGTTGCTATTAAAGGAAATACACAAACAGACAATGAGATTTGCTTTTACGATGTACTTGAAGATGTCATTCAATTGCAATATCAAAATAATTCGAGCTACATTGTATACTTTTCAAATATCATCGGTTCGATCCTGTTCCGGATCGAGGAACCAAAACACTCACGCCTTATGATATCACTGAGGTCAAATTGAATAGACGATATGCAAAGTTTGATTCTTTTATTATGGCAAGCCAACCTACACATGTATATTACCTTCAATAGTCTGGTAGAGTAATGTATAAATCTGATTGGGTTATGCATATGAAGAATAAAAGTAAAAAAAAAAAATTATTTAGCTACCTAGCTCTATAAAACCAATTCACCAAGAAGAAAGTATGTCATATTTTCATATTTAAGGCAGCACAAATGATGACATGTTTGCGTTAGAGGATGCCACAAGGATTTTTGAAGAAGTTTCTCATGGGTTGGATGAGGATGATGAAGAGAGTGAAGAAAAAATTTTTGCTTCATCTTCGATGGTGAGTTCTTCTGGTGAAACTTAATAACATAGGAACACAAATTTTAGAGTAGTTGTTACTTCTACTAATTCTGTCTTTTACTTTTATTGTTTTGAGGCGTAGCTCTTTACCCTAGTTTTTCTTATTTTTGAACATATCTGCTTTATGAATTTTGCCTTTACTGCATTATTTCTTTATGCTTATGATTATTTTTTCTGCCAGTACTAATCCTTTTAATGTCATTCCTTTGCTTGCAGATGAACACAAGTGGTTCAATTGGTCAACCAACTTATAAACCACGATTTTTGGGGCCCTTGAACCACCTACCTTTCTAGGAAGAGGAGGTCTTCCAATCCTACGGATGCTTCCACTACCATTGCACCTCCTCTAGCCCCACCTCTCCTGCCTACTGCTGCTATGCCTCCTGTGGCACCTCCTTCACAGTTGGCTGCTGCTACACCTCTTATGACACCTCCTCCCACCCTCATTTTTGCCAACCCTTCTGTGGCACATCTCCCGCACCCGATGATGCATTGTCTCCTGTGACACCAGTTGCTTCCGCACTTACTCCCCCACCCACTGTTGGCACAACTCTTGAGCTTGGCTCGTCGACTCCTGCGCCCCACTTACTGTCAAAGAAGGACTAGTAAGTTATTTTTAATAATGTGTTATGTTTATTCTTCATGCTATATATTTTTTGGTAACTAATTTATTTGTTAAGCTGTTTCAATCCCCACAACCTGGCTGTCATCTGCATCACAGAGATTATCAAGAGCAGGTACGATGAGCCCTATATGTCGTGGAAGTAGATACCTGTAGCCACTTGGGACATGTGGTTTAGGGAGTTTGAAGTATGATCATGTAATTTGAATTATATTTTATCTTCTTTTATTACTTTCTTATAGTAACTCATGAATTTTTTTTTTATGTTGCAGAGGTCATTTTCCTGGCTCGCAAAGTACCACGCCATATTTGCCAAATCTTTGAGATTTGGGTCAGGCATCGCCTTGCCGACATTTTCATGACAGCCAACCGGAGGAGCAAGTGGCCTGCTTGGATTAGTAAGGGGCTTTGGGGTCATTTGAACATAGCTTGGGCCTCTCCTAATTATGAAGGATGGAGGTTGACAAACTACGCGACCCGGGCAATGAAAGGGGCCAGGGGAGCAGCACTTCATATTAGTGGATCAGACTCTTATACAAAGCACTGTAGATGATTAGTAAGATTTTCTTAGATATTTAACTTTAATTCAATTTTTAGAGTGATTGTTTTAATGCTGACCATTTTTGTATGTTACAAAGGTCAATGAGTTGAGCTTTGTTCCCTTAGTTGTGGAGCTACATGTCCGGACTAATCGGCACTTGCGGACTGCGCGGTGGGTCTCGGAGCATTCTCGATGAGTTGTTGTAAGTAAAAAATCTTAAATCAAAATTTTATTTTGACTTTAATTGTTGAAGGTGTCAATTAAACACTATTTTTTATCATGTAGGAGGAGTTCGAGCAGTTCCAAGAGAGGCACTTGGCCACTCATGCCCAGGTTGATGCCAACAACAATGGTAGTCAGTCTACCACTACAGATTCGGAGTACGAGCTTTGGTGTCGACAATAGGGGGAAGAAAGGGAGGTTAATGACATTGGAGCGAAGACCATAGGCTTCGAGACCAAGCTCTCCCGTGGTCTCGTTCTTAGTTTCTCAAGCTCCTCACAACCAGAACAGGATACTCTTTTCAGAAGGATGGCTGCAATGAACGTGGAGATTCGTCAGTTGCGCTAGCAGATGCTATAAGAGCAAAATAGAGTCGAGGATTCTATAGCGCACTTGGCGGAGGCCTTAGCAGATAGCCGGAGAAAGCAGCCGATAACATCTGCGCAGGAGGAGGAGGAGGAGGAGGAGGATGAAGATGATGAATAGTTTTTTTCTTTTATGTCTTCTTTTATTTGTAAGTATTATGTCAAACATTTTTTCTAGAATTGTTTAGATTAACATTATTACTCTTATTTGACACGATTTGTGACAGTATCTTCCTTTTATTAATGATATTGTTCGTTCATTAGATCTGCGATATGACTATGTTTAATGTGATATGTGATGTGGAATATGTTTTTATATATGTTGTGAAAATGCACTGATATTCTTTTTTTTTTGTTACATGTTTACGACGAATTTGCGTCCGTTTCCAGAAGCAAAATCCATGCTAAAACGAAAATAATAATTCTAGTATATTTTCTGGCACAAATTAGACAGTATTTTAACGCTAATATTCATTGTTTAATATTTTCATATGTAAATTTCGACGCACGCCACGTATAATCAAATCCAACGCCAATACAACACAAAAATCGACGCAAATAATTTGCATCGGAATATTTCGACGCAAATTAGACGTGAAATAAAATTATCACCCCAATTTAACGTCGGAACAAATCACACCATCGTCAGTTTTATATTTATTTATTTTTCTTAAAATTAAACAAGAAATATGAAATACTACATTTACTTTATATTGGAACAAACAACTCTAAAATATTTCAAATAGAACACATTGCTTTTAGACTACATTTCTTTGGTAGCGCATTTATTTTTCTGCAAAACAAATCACCTTAGAAAAATTATATGAGAACTGCATAAGTTAGATGGGCTTTTTAATCATAAATGGGCTTCTTTAAAAAGCTTGTTTCCAATAGTCTTACAGTTATCAAAGCCCTGTTTGTCAATAAAAACCCCCATTAAGAATGATTTTTGATGATTTAAATTTGCATAAAGCACTTTCCCTGAAATACTTATGGTAGTAATTAGTGACAATTTTTTAAA
>NEWO01000057.1:121601-141113 GCA_003013225.1 Phalaenopsis aphrodite | reverse complement strand
ATGTTTTCTGTGTGGAATTGACTTAAAAAGTGGTTTTACTTCGACGGCTAGAAACTTGATTTTGTTTATTTGGCTTTCTGTTCTTCGTATACTATAGAAGTCCCACTTTATCCATAACTTTGTTCTCAAACTTTCACCAATTCACTAGAGTTCAATCCAATTTTATAAATATTAGTAAAAATGTAGTATATATATGTTGAGTTGAACATCTTAAAATTTCTCTTAATGTAGAGATAATGGTAGGGGGGCGGGCATTTGAAAGCTCTCCCATGATAAAAGGTTAATTTATATAATATAATTAAACATAATAAAATAACAATATTATGATGTCATAAAATCATAAAAAAGTGTGTAAAACCAATAATATTCAAATCTTGCAAGTCATTGCAAGCTCAATTGACTACATGTGCTTCATATGGTACATTTGCACTCCTTTAGAAAGCATTGGGTAGGTATGTGGTTATAAGGATGAAAAGATAAGTAATAAGAAGGTTCAAAATAGGTATATATGATTATAATGATATGTAAGTTATGCAATCAGCTGCGCATTGGAAAAACGGTTGTATATTTTTTATTTTACTAGGATGATGATGAAAATATTATAGGAGTATTGCTATTTTCTGACGACTGTGTTTCATTGGTTATCTTAAGAAACGCCACAACTTGTTAAATTTTTGAGTGTTCATCGATTGTTTTAAGTTCGTAACTAAAACAATTGTCGGTAATTTTCAAATTGATTGATATCCCGACGACACAAACTTATTGGCGCATAACAAACAATTTTATGTCGTCACTTTTTTTAGGTACTTTCAAAGCGTCAGTTTTTGTTGGTTCATATAACCAATGATTATTCCATCGGCAATAGTGACAACTTCCATGTAGGAAAAGTGTCACACCCGTTGTTATTTTTAACGTAGCCCTACCATCATTTCGGTGTCATTGATGAGTCAGTTTTGATAAACAACGAAGAAATTGTCGAAAAAGTGTCGCGACCGTAATTTTCTTATGACAAATATATATATATATTATTGTTATTTTTATTAATATTGCACTTTAAAGAAAAATATTTTGTAAGTTTTTTATTTTAGGTATAAAAAATAGAGTTTTGGAAGAAAAACAGTGTAAACGGAGTAAAACGGGGTCAAATGAAGCAATGGAGCAAAAAGTAAACTAACACATAAACACCAGACCTTGTATGTGAAAACAAATAGCACAACGCCAGGATCCAACGCCTAGGCTCCAAGCAGTTAACCAGAGCTTCTAGAAGGCTGACATCTAGGAGCCACAGTTCGGCGCCTAGGCGCCATAATCATTTTTTTCTTAAAATTTCAAGGCATTTGGACGAATTTTGAAGGGCCATCTGAAGTGACACTTGGAAATTTCGAGGGTTATATTAAATGAGGCTTGGTGTCTCTTTGAGAGGAGGTGGGTGAGTGTGAGGGGGAGTGTGTGTGTGTGTGTGTGTAAGGGGGAAAGTGTCTTTTGGAGTCTTGATGACTTTTGGGACTTTGAAGAGAGGTGTAAATGATTGTTATTTATTGTGTAAGGAGGGCACGAATCTTTTGTAAAGATAAATCTTGGATTCTTTTTTTTATTTTCTTTGAATTATTACAATATAGTTGTATGATTTCAATATGATTTGCAACGAAGAATACATGTATTTTTTCTATGTTTAGTGAGTAGTTTTCCTTACTCTTTTCTCTTGTGATGAAGTAGTGGTATGTGTAGGAAAAATTGTTTAATGCTAGAACACTTTTAATTTCTATGTGATGAGTAATATCTTTGTTGCTTCATTGACAAAACGTATTGGTCATAGGTTAAGTTAAAATATGTTGAAAGTTGAGACTAAGACTCGGATGACGGTGACTTCATAAATTGAGTGTACTCACATTGCCTGATTGACTATGATAAAATATTTTAGGCGGCAATGCAACTTTCAAAGGAAATATACTTCATGATTTGTTTCTATTAGGACTTCTAGGTGACAATTGATGTAAGTGAATGAGTACCTTACCATGAATTGTAATACTTTTTAACCACCCACGCATCTCTATTAGTTGTGTAAACCTAATAGAATACTAAGCTTATCTAAACACTTGGAAGGGCAAGAAGACATATGTCCCTTGTTGGTACAAAAATTATTGCATAACTCTATCGATTCTTATACTACTTATCCCACTATATTCATTGCATGAGGGAAGGGATTTTGATTAGATAGAACTTTCCAAAATTTACCTAGCCTCCGTAGATTAGGATTTTATTTAATTTAGTTAATTTAATTTTAGAGTAAATTTGTGAATTTAGGAAAATCAAACTAAGACCTAATAGTAGTAGACTAGAACTTAGCATAAGAGATTTTTTACCACGCTTCTCTGTGAGATTGATACTCTGAGTTTTAAGAAAGTCTTATATTACTTGAACGATACATATACTTTCATAGAACCTCTGTGTGTAAACTATAAATTAAATTTTAAATTATATAACATATTCATTTTGTACACTTGCAGCCTAAAGAAACTTGGTTAATTTTTTTTGGCCAGGAAACTAAACTAACTATGTGATTGCGAGTTGGGTCAAGTTTTTGGCGTCGTTTAATTTTAATATAAACATATCAAGGTTAATCATGTCATATACTTAAGAGGGTCCATCAAAGAACCAAATGAACTAAAACAATAACTATAAATGCATCTTTAGGAACAAAAATCTTAGTCAGCTAATTAGAAATCCAAACAAGCATTTCTTTCTCTTAAGGCAAACACAGGCTTGAATTGAAGTTGTAATATGAAACAAATGCTGCAAAATTTTGCAGTGTTGGTAAATATTTGATTATTATATTATCAAGAGAATGTGTAACATCAAGCTCCTCTAAGAAGTAAAAGAAGGATGAGAACCATAGGCTATAGAGGTGACCAAGCTCGGAGGTTATCCTGATAATAGCTAGCTTATGCTTAGGTTCTTGTCATTAGTATGTTTTTTTACAGTTTCAGCTTAGTGGTTATGAACTGAGCTAAATAAATTTTCATTTCATTCTTATTCTCGCTCTTTATACTCATACATATTGTAATTACCACTTGAATCAACATCTTAAATTTTATTTCATTAGTTTTACATGTATACCAAAATATTTGGAGTATTTGATGTAGGTTAATTAAAAGAAGTTAGGACAACTCAACCAAATTAGAATGATTAAAGACGAATTTGCATAGATCTACCCAAATTTGCTCATAACTTGCAATATTATTAAGATTATGACTTGACTATATAAAGTTTAAGATCCAACATAACTAGGAGTGTAACTGTGCAAAGCTGACTCATGAGTTAGCTCAGGCTAAGCTCCATAAGTAGCTGGCGAGCTAAGCTCAATGAATTAACAAGTCAATTTCAAGTCAGCCCTGACTCAACTCATTTCCTCACGAGTTGCTCGTTAAAAAAAAAAAAATTATATAAAATACAGATAAAATGTACCAACTTACAAGACTTTATCTATAAACTAATGAAATGCTTAAAAGATTTTACTTGACATTTTTATTAAGATGTTTCTTATTATTCATTCATTTTGTCATTTTATTACAATAGCAATTTGAATTAACATCACTTTATCTCCACGTGATTTTATATGAACTCATAGAAATAAGCTAGCTCTCAAGCTCGACTCACACTCAATTAACTAATCAAGCCCCAACTCAAAGCACGGGTGGCTCGAGCTCAGCCACTCATCTACACCTCTAAACATCACATCCACCAAATAATTTATACCTACAATTAATACAAATCAATGGCCATCATATATAATATAATTGATGATTTGTAAAGATTTCTTCAAAGCCTCCTACTTATTTAGAAGCTATAAGATTTTAATACATATTCATTCGACATTAGAAAAAAAAAACATAACTTACCAAAACTTACCAAAACCAAAGAATTTTACATGCAATAACTTTTTTTTATCACAATATAAAACCTTTTTATGAACTAAATTAATTAGTGAAAAATAAAATATTTTGCTTAAATAAGAGATTGCTGCATAACACAGTTATAAATAATGTGTTGTACTCAAATTATTTTTAAATGCGAACACATCATTATAACAAAGCATGGAAATGCTACAAAACTTGCCTTGTTGTCCTTTGCCTGCTTCGCTGAGTCTAAATGTCCCTTACCTAGTCTACTACGAACTGAGCTATTTTTGTCACATCAATACTGAATATCACCAATATGTAAATATAAATTTAAAATATAGCCTTTTTAATTTTTGAAATTATGTTGTGTATAAAGTGTGGACTCCATCCATAGCACTTTATTGACCGGTTAATTACAAAGATCAATTAACTAACCTAATTAAAACGCTCTTTGTAATTAACATGACTTGCGCAAATGAAAGAAAGCTAAAGGAAACAATAATTGCGAGCAAAAGATAGTGAAGGCCGAAATAGATAAAGCAATTGATTAATTATTAATCAATACTTAATTATATGATAAAGACGAAAATGGGAATATGCATTAGAGAGGTAACCCCACTGCGGCCTTTGGTTGTCTCGTCTCCTTCAACAGTAGAGATAAATATTAGGAAAAATGAAACAATTGTTCCATCAAAAAAACAATAAGTTAGGTGCCGCTTAACTTAAAGGCATTTGCTCCCTCCTGCTTTCTATATGTATTTGTTTATTTGATTTTTGAGCTTTTTAAACTTTCAGGCCGCAGTGGCAACGGAAAGTGAACTTTGGCTTCAAAAAACTAGTGATTTACGCTAATGATGCTGGTCTCATGCGTGCTAGGAGCCTAAGAGACTGTCTGATAACAGTATTAGTAAATCCTACGGATTTACAATTTTTTGTCAACGCTGGAAGTTAAATGAATTAAAACAAAATTGAGAGGAATTTTGAAGAAATTGAGTTTATTAAATCTATGATTAAAAGAATGTCGGATTTTTATGCTGACGAATTTAAGTTAAATCTCTAGCAAATCCATTGTCATACATCCTTGAAAACACTTGTTGACCATAGAATAAAAATTTAACTTTCATGCGAGCCGGGAGATTCACGACTATAGAAAATTAGTTAGTGTCGTATTTTTACACGACGATCCAACACCGATAGATAAAAGAAAAATAGTATAATAAGACACCATATTTTTTACTTGGAAAACCATGGCGGGGGAATAAATACAGAGCATGACCCAATCAAAGTAATCCACTATTGCGAGTATAAAGGACAAAAACCTTAGTATCTGGTAGTGGGTTGCTTTCGTAAGGTCCTCTTCATACACATGCTTCCAAGGCATTTTTGATTCGATCTCGTTTCAGGCATACACTTTGGTGTTATCCATGCAAAATTCATATCGAGAAAGTCCTCCACATGCTTTTCCTCATTTGTCTTCATCATCATATATGCTTGCCTTTCGATTCCTCTCTTCTCCATATCATACGATCCAGAAGAGAGTTTACTCGGAGAAGGGATTATACGACGATAGACAAGCTGAAGACTCCCCTCAATAATGATATGACCAAAACAGATTGAAAGGGCGTCGACAGAAAGATATGAAAAGAGGGAAATAAGATGAAATCTAGGCAGAAAATTTTAAAAAGAATCGTGGAGATCTTAAGAGGTAAACTTCGTGTTATAGGTCAAGGGTGTTCGTCTAAATAAGATCGGATCTTGACACCTTGAATCGAATATCCATGAAAGAATACCTACATAAACTACCCGAGTAACCAAATTTGATGGACATTTGAGGTAGATTTTGGGAAATTTGGGCTTTTAAAGGTAATTTTGGGGATCTTGGTCAAATATAGTCAAATTGGCCAAATTAGGTCATGCGGTAGTTTAGAAAAATGAAATTAGGAATATTTTGAATATTTTGGAACTCTTTAGGATTTTTTAGATTTTTTGAAATTTTAGGCCCAGGAGGGGCATTTTGGTAATTTGGTAATTTTTTGTAATTTTGGGTAATTTGGATGTTTTCAAAATGTTTGAAATGATTTTTGATCAATTTTGGGTATTTTTGATAAATTTGAGAATTTTGGCCAATTTTAGGGTCTCAAGTGTATTTAGGTAATTTAGGGGAGTTTAGGGGCAAAAAGTCAAGCGGGGTATTTTGATAGAATTGGGGAGTTAACCACCATAAATGAGTCATGGACCAATGAAAACCACATTTGGGTCTTCTATGTATTGGTCTTAGCTAAACCCTAGCCTAGGGCTAGTAGGTTTAGGGGACCACCTACATGAGTCTCCCAAAGGATCAATGGATCAAAGTCAACAATTTTGGGTTTAGAGTTGTGAGTGAGTGTGAGTGAAGTGAGTGCCTTAGCTCTAGACCAACACCTAGGGTCAACTCTAAGGTCCAACAGTCCTATAGAAACTCTCTTGAGCTCCCCTATAATAACCCCACCTACTAAGTGCTAGAGGCTAGGACCAATATGTGGAACTTCAAGTTGAGTAAATAAGAGTTTAGAATTTCTAATGATGAGGGTGCGTTTTTCTAGTTCTCTAAGAATAGTCAATAGGAAAGTCCTATGGCTAGACCCTAGGCTGCTAAAGAGAAAAACTAGACCTCAACCAAAAGTGAGGTAAACAAATACTCTCGATAAAATGAATTATATTTCCATTCCAGTGATGAGTAGTAAATGGTTGTGTCAATGAATAGTCATATCACAAAAGCATATTGACCCTTTCAAAGCTCACATCAATCCATACGGGCAGAGAGTGAGTCTTTCACGATCCCATATGGTTGACAGCTCATCAGCAGACAAGGCCTATGAAATAACTAAGCCACCTAATAGGGTTCACATTATGATTTCAAGCCTAACCGTGCCTTAAGAGTATAGGGTGAATCACTGTATCCAAAATGGGTGGCATCATGTTCACAATCAAGACCTAAGATGCAACATCAACGATGTGTCAAAGGAGCGACACAACTAAAAGGGGGAATACCAAAGGAGAGATAGAGTAATCCTAATCGGGTAGAGATAGCTAGGCTAGGATACCATAGATCCTTCATCTCAAGTTATTAGGACTCTAAGTCTACTTGGTCATGAATGTGGTCAACCCAACCTGACCAGAGACCCCATTGTCAACAATCCATGAATTGCATTGTTCAAGGGGACCTCGATAACTTTAAGGTCAAAAGAAGGAAATTTTAAGTTATATAATCCTTTGTATGTAGAAATTAGAAATGAAACTTGTACCTATCAAAGTGGTCAGGAAGCCATTAGAGTAAAAAGGGGAGAGGTACGACCCAAAAATTGAGACACTCTCATAAAGGACTTATTCCTCATTTAGATTGGGAAAGTATTTAACACCCTAGTACACTAGACAACCACCTAAGTCGAAACCTTATGCTTGACTAGGTGGGTTAAAGAAGCATGTGGACTTCTACTTGGGGCATACAACATGATGCATGTATTTACACAAGCCTTAATGTGAAACACTTTTAGAATGATTTGGGTGATACCCATGCTATGCAGCATATTTTAAATCTGGCAGGAAGGCCATGTAGGAATGTAAAAGTAGTTTTGAAAAGTTGAGATTTTTTAAACCTAAATTTTAATTAACCCTTGTAGAAAAAGTGATAATTTTAGGTCCTTAGAGAGCCTAGATTGTATTTTCATATGATTCCCAGATAATTCACAATAAAAAAGAGTAAATGACAAACACACTGCGTAATAGTAAACAAGTCAAATATAAGAAATAGAAAGGTCGAGTGTCGCTCGATCAACAATATATCCCAAAACAGCAAAAAGGCAGCCAAGCACCACATATACAGTCCTGGTCTTATTGCTTTACAAGAAAGATATTTAGAATTACGTTAAATGACACGAGTAAGCTGCTCCTAGTCATCGCCTCTTAGTTCCCCCGGTCAGGCACCACAGAACATGTGCATGTACCTTATTTCTAATATAGACTCGAGCCTAGAGGACTCATAAAAGTACATAGCAAAAGAAAATACTCGACCTACATGAAAATCAGATTAGTACAAAAGCTATCTACATGCAACATAGTGAGTCGTGCCTAGTGAGAGGAGATCTAAGCAACCACCAACATAAAATGTATTAATTTAGTTTATTGATACTCCTCCCTATTAGACATGGCTCTCTGTAAGAAAAACTACCCTTAATATACAAGTGTGCATGTCTCACACCTAGTAAAGACACAAAGGCAACACACAAAAATGCCTAGCTACACAATCCAAAAGAACAATAGCTAGACATGAAAAAAACTATCTAAGCATCTTAATCCTAGCCTATCAACATCTATCGTATAGTGTCCTAATCACTGTTTCTAAGTGTGTGCGTAAAAGGTTGGCATATGTTTTGATGAGGTCGTCATCCCCGACCTCATCTTAAGGATGCAAGGATTCTTAGAGATTCCACTAGATGCAAGTTTTGTATGAATAAAAGCTTTGAAAGATTGACTTTACGTATGGTTTAAGCTATGGATGCAAATATTTTCAAAAATAAATTTTGAAAATAAATTTTGAAATATTATGCATACATAATAAAAATATATATATTTTTTGTATTTTAAAATTGGTCCTTAGAAGCATCAAGCCTAAGAGGCACCTATGAGACCACTTGAAACCTTAGCACAATATAGTTGTGCTAGTCATTGTGCAATATCTTGTATTGCACATCGAGACTTCCTCGTGGGCAATACTCACAATTGCATCTTGACTAACAACATGTCACTTAACTAATTAGCCAGATTTGTCATTGAGACTGTCAAAGAATGCACAAGCAGAAGCAAAGTGGTCCAATATAATGTGATTGCTCTATCAAAATAGGAGTGATCATGAGGATAAAAAATATTTTTTCACAAATATATGATGACCTATACTAATGATGAATGCACCGACAACGTAAGGAAGCCTTTGCATGACGCATCTCACATGTGATGATGTGCTTGACAGCAGATTAGATCGGTGACAGCCGATCATTCGAACTAACATAAATGGTCGACGTGCTGATTAGGGCTGATGGTAGCCTTCCAGTCGAACCGATAGAATGATAGCCGATCAAGTCGATGACATGATCGGTTGATCAAGGACACATGCAAAAAGGGTATTTTGAAGCACATTTTAAAATTTATGCAATGTACATGACATAAATGCAAATACTTGTAATCAAATGGGACCTATGATATTACCCACCGAGACATCCTCGTAGGAAATACTCTCTAATGCATCGGGATCATCAATGGTTAACTTAGCTAACACACCAAGTTTGTCATTGAGACAGTCGAAGAATGCACGTGTATATACGAAGTGATCCAATAAAATGTGATTGATCCATCAAGGCAGAAGTGATCATGAAATAGGAAATATTTTTCACAACTATACAATGGCATATACTAATGACAAATATGTCTATAATGCAAGGATGCACATGCAGGGAACATTGCACAAATGATGTTGTGTTTGGCAACCAAGGTTATAAACACTATGGGAGAATTACACCTCACCCAAATTGCAACCAAACACAAGAAAGTGGCAGAGACACATTATTTAATGCTCAATGCAAGCAAACAAACACATCTCCATGCAAAGACGTACTCATGACAATGTAGGGTACTGTCATGGGTGATGATTAATATGACTTGTGTACTTAGTAGGTTCAGAGGCCAAGGAGCATGACCCAAGCAAAGTGAGAGTTGTGTACCCGAAAGAAAATACATCGCTCATTAGATGGGTTCATAGGCAATGAAGCATGACTTGGCCAAGTGACACGATGAAACAAACCAACAACACTCCAAAATGGTGTCGTAGGAAGTGAGGGAGCATAATTCTCGTTAGTAAGAATCACACATTAGGTAGGCTTGATGTGTAAGCCATCACCACAGAGGATACATGAGTGACAAAATCATAGTATAAGAACATGAGTTCATGTGCAAAATGCAAGCAAGCAAGACATAAACATACAGGAAGTAATGCAAAAGAAAACATGCAAAAGTGCAAATGCACGATATATTGTGCATAAGTGTGGAAAAGATACCCAGTATGAGCATATGAGAACATGTGCTCACATGTGCAGAATAGGATGCTAGTGCGTATGTGCTAATGCAAGTGAAGTGAATAGAATGCAACAATGCAACATTTAATTGAAATTGATAGATTGATCCCATCGGGCGGGTGAAGATTGATCGATCGAATTGATGGGAACAATTGTTCGACTCGATGGGGTCGGTGGTGACTGATCTGTCTAATCGATAGAAATGGTCGATTGAGCTGATTGCTCAAGCCTACAGAGATGGTCGATCTAGATGATCGGGCCTGTGGGGCCAATCAATTAATCTGATCTAGGTGGTCGATCGAGCTGATCAAGTCGGTGGTTGCCAATCAGCTAAACTGATGGAAATGGTCAATCAAGATGATTAAATTGGTAGAAACCAATCAGTCAAACCAACAAAGTTGGTCAATCGAGCTGATAAGATCGGTTGCGACCAATCATTTAAACCAACAAAAATGGTCGATTGAGTTGATCTAGCATGTGGCTTCCAATTGGTCGGATTGATGGAGATGATCGATCAAGTATATCAAACCGATGGCGACCGATCAGTCAAGCCCGTTAAAATAGTTGATCAAGCTAATCAAGCTGGTGGCAACGGATCAGCCGAAGTGACGGGAATGATTGATCGAACCGGTGGCAGGCGATTCGTCAAACTGATAAGAACATTTGATCTAGTCAATCAAGCCAGTGGAAGCCAATCACTCAAGCCAACGATAATAGTCAGTCGAGTTGATCAATCAATTGATGACAATAATTGATCTAGTTAATTAGATCAGCAGTAGCCAATTGGTCGAACTAAAGGAGAAGGTCAATCGAGCTGATCGTACCAGGGGTTGTCAATCGACCATACCTAAGGAAATGGTTGTTCAAGCAAATTGGGCAGGTGGCGACCGATCGAACCAACATAGATGGTTGATCGATCTAGTCGAGTTGGTGACAGTTGATCAGTAGAACTGAAGGAGGCGATTGATAGAGCCGATCGGGCAGGTCGCAACCGATCGAGTCAGTGGCGGCCAATTAGTCGAATTGCTGGATATATTCAATCAACTAGATGAGCCTCACCATGTCTCCATAATGCTTCAATCAGTTTGCAGGCCTTCTAAAAGAGACTAATCCACCTAAAAATTTAGTCTTTGAAGATTTATACAGAATGAAAAAGTTGGTCTCCAAGTTAGATCTTAAAGTAGATAAGATTAATTGTTATGTAAGTGGATGTATGCTATATCACTAGACTAGTGCAATGGAGACTTGACCGAGACTTTTTATATGCTTAAAATATAAGATAAATATGGACGTAATAAATATTCACTAATTGTAAAGTCACACTTATCAACGCAAGTATGTGTATCGCTCAAGTAATATAGGGCTCTAATTGAGTCCTAGATATCGATCCCACAGGGAGTGGTTTAGAATTACGAACTAAGATTTTGGAAAAGCAATACTTTAATCACAACAATGAAGTTCAATTTCTTTATCAGTCACTAATAGGCAATTGAAATAAATAGGTCATTTTAATAACTATGAAATAACTAATGATACTAATGAGGGTTTAATTGTGATATTCAATATATAAGAAAACATTCTTCTCCCTGTCATGAAATTATAGTAAATGGATAAAATGAATTAGTTCAATTTATATTGTGCCAAATTGGAGCATATTTATACCCTTTGGTCCAGACATAAAGAACATTAATTAATCCTACGCTTGTTTACTGAATCTGCGGCTAGGCTGGGAGGATACCGGCTCTCACTTCAGAGCTCCCATGTTCCCCTCACCTGAGGGCTAACATTTACACTTCAGCATCCAAACGATAGGACCAAATTGGGGATTTTAGTCTGTCACTCTAAAATCTCTAATTCTATGCATAATAATATTATTTCCCTATTTATTTGCACCCAACTTCCAAGGGCTTTGACCTCCCTGAATCTTGGATATAATCTTCACTTTAGTTGTAAAACTTAACATATTTTAACAAATCAATTGGCCAGATTGAAAGTAAATTAAGATCGAAGTGAAAAGATCATCACAATTTCTTAAACATTTTTATGGCTTCAGCAATTTAAATCACCATTTTACAAATCTCGAGACAATGAGAAAAACAGAGAAAACTACTCAGATCTCATGGGAAAAACACAACATAACTCAAAATTTATATATAAAATCAAAGTCATACAAACTACAACAAGTAAATAACTTATCTTTATTTTCTTCCCAAAAACACTCCTCAAAGTTCCTCTGAATCTCTTCTTTTATTTACAGCACACAATTCTTCTTTGAAGCAGCAAGGAGGAAGAAATCTCTCACTTTCCCTCTAGTCTTACAATCTCTCAAAGAATTCCTCACAATATTAACCTTTCTAATCTCTAGGAACTCTCTCTAGCACTTCCTTCTTCCCTAGATTCTCTCCCTCTCCTTCTCTATTTTCGGCCAAAATAATATATTAAAGTTGTGGATAAGCTTTCCCAAGAGTTGTCTAAGCATCCCTTCAAAATTTGGCATTTTCCAAAGCTTGAGTAGGAATAACCGCCGAGCTCGCCGTCAGCGGACTTTTGGAGAATTTTGTCTTGTAGCCTCGGGAAAAACTCATCGTCGGCGGGGTCGAGGGCGCTGTTGGCGGCCTAGTACAAATTTTCACATTTTGGTCCTTTTAGCTCCAAATTTGCTCCTTTTTGCATATTTTTGCTTCAATGACCTTAATTCATCAATCTTGCAACAAGATATCAAAAATACATTTTTTAAAAGTACAATATCATCAAAAACAGTATAAAATAGATATGAAAATCTCAACATATTTTCCTTGGGTCAAGACTCAGTGCAGATTTTTTAATTCTCCTAGATTCAAACCTCAAAGCAGAAAAAATAATAGGTGGAAGGAAGCTTCGTTCAAGCGTCTCTTTTATCTTCCACTTATTCCACTTCTACAAAGACTATAAAATTCTATGTATATTGCTCCACATTTGACGTAGCATCAGAGCAGAACAAGAGAAAATAAATCAATAAATCATCCAGCGAATGGGGAGGCATAGACATTTTTTTATCTCTCATATCCTGAGTTTGCTGGGGAGGCGCGTAACATCCGAGCAGGTTCATGCTCTGATGACGTAATAATGTACGGTCAAACTGCATCACTCTACTCGTATTAGTTGGTTATTGTTACGTTATACAATCTGTCACTTGACATGTGCCTGAAAACTCCTTTCTTCTTCTTGACGCTGATTATACATGGTCCAAGTAATCATAAAGGGAAAATTGATGTATATTTGCAATTATTGATATATGAGCTCCAAATTCTTTAGAAAATAGGTGTCATGAAATACAGCATCCAGAAAACATATTTGTAGATGAAAATAATCTTAATGTGGATAATAAGTGATTTTTCTATATATGAAATTTTATATGGGTGGAGCACCACGAAAAAGTTAGCCTGCCCATGTCGCTTGAATTCATCTAAAGCATTTACGCTTCAGCATGGCAAAAAGAATTCATCATTTGACTCACCGTATATTTTTAGATGTTGAACATTCCTTCAGGAGAAGCATGAATGCATTCAGAAGAAACAAAATTGAGAAATCCTCGCCACCTCCAAGAGTAACTTGAGAATATATAATTCAAATTGTTAATGTAATTCCAAGGATCATTGTATGTCGGCCTTTCTTCACATCATCCAGCTTGATTTCTTGTAACTCATAATTGGACGAAGAAGTCAATTATTTGGGATGTGCATTATTGGAATGATAATATGATCAGCCACAATATGGGTTCATGCACATAAAAAAAATTCTTTGATAATATCTTCAACCTGTGATGGATTTTAGTGAAAAAATGAAGGATAACGTGAATACAAGACTTGATTTGAAGGAGATATGCAAAAGACAGGAGTTGGAGATGCACGAAACAACTGTCGACAAGCTCATTAAGCCCAAAGAAAAATACTCCATCACTTTTTCTAAATGAAGAACAATTTGTGAGTGGCTCCAATCCCTAAATTTGCTAAGTGGGCATGCTTCCAATTTGAGTCGTTGTGTTTATGTGGATGCTGGAAAAATTTTTGGGATGAAAATTCACGACTGCAATATTTTTTATAAAACTGGATACCAATCTTATTTGATTATTTGTAGAGTGAAGCGCTTAATCTATTGATTGAAATCAGTGTGTTCGTCAGGTAACTATGTGCAACTCGTTTGAAGCTTGACGGTGCATGCCAATTAGAAGCAAACATTCCTATAACACTTTGCAAGCTTGAGAGAATATTTTCGCTTATTTTCTTCAACTCGATGGAGCATCTCCCTATATATTTGCCCCATGAGGCATTAATTGGAAATCCGGTACAATATCACTTGATGTATTCATTTGAGAGGTAATTACATTGAGACTAGATAGTTAATTACTCATTTATAAAGAATATTGAAAATTTGTTCTGAGCAATTTTTATTTTTTAAATTTTTGAATAAACTAAAGAGAACAGTGAAGAATAAGGTCCGCCAGAAGGATTGATATGTGAAGCATATTTACTACAGGAGACAATGACATTCTGCTCCTACTATTTCATGAAAGAATATTCCAAAAAAGAGTTTTTCAGCAGTTAGGTGAAAAATCAAGGAAGTGCACATTACATTACTTTAATGATCAAGAACTTCAAGCAACAACAATTTATGTTCATCTTAATTGCAATGAAGTGCAAATCGTTATTGACTAAGATATTTTTTCATCATAATTTTTAACTCATTTATATGAAAAGTGTCATGATTAACATTTCAATGATATTTCAATGTGTGAAGAGTTTATTCGTGGATTTGTTAAAATTAGTTGAAGACGATGATAGAAGCAGGGAGATTGAGAATAACTTTCTTCGGTGTTTTACAATGTATTTGAGTTAAAATTGGTATATTCAGTTCTCATGTGACATGAGGCTTTTCATTAACACAAAATTATTTATGTATATATTAATAGATTCATGATTAGTGAAATCGAGTGACAGATTAGGGGTTGATAGATCTTGTTTGGGGACTTATGCACATCTTGAAATTCTAGCAAATTTATGATGTAAATGGGTACAGGTTTCATACAAGATTCTAGCCCAAACAATTTTTTTTTTAATTTCGTTGTTTGTGTTAAAGCAAATTATAAGTCAGATAATGAGATAGACTATAATGAGATTTTAAAAGAAGTTATTAAACTATCTTATCCAATCTCTATTGAAGGAGGTGTAATCCTATTCAATTGTACTTGATTCGATCATTTTCCTAATTGTGGAACAATGGTAAATATTATATATAATATCATAGAAATGAAAGTGAATAGAAGATACGCTAAATTTAATCCTTTCATTCTAGCGCGACAGACATGTCAGGTTTACTATCTTCGATATCCACATAGAGCAAGAAATAACATTGATTGGGTGACTGTTATTTCAAGTAAAACAAGAGACACAATTAATATTCCTATTATTAAAAACCAATGAATCTTAAGTGTTGTAGATTCATAACTTAATTTACGAGTTGACTATACTCTAAAATCTTGTAGCACACAAGTTTTTAAGTAATAAAAAATTATTATTTTATTAAATCATGAGGTATAATCGTTACTTAAGGGCCACACAAAAGAAAGGAAATACATACAAAACAACCTTGCTTTAGGATATAATAGGGCCACACTATTTTGAGGGTGTGGCTTGAATCAAAAGAGAAAATATAATACTGTATTACTTGAAATAGTTTTTGATCATCTCTATGTGAAAGGAGAGTGACACTTAATGTTCAAACAGTCTTCTCATTAATTTGAAGGAGGGGCCATCCAAGCTTTGATTGGATTTGATTGGGGACTGATTTTGAAACTTTCCAATTGGAGAAGATAACCAATCATGCAAGAGTTAAATAGAAATACAACTTTCTATTTTATCTTCTAAATCCTTATGCTAAATTTTTCTTAAATTTGTGATATTCATACAAGTTGCCTTCAACTAATTATGCTTCATGATCGTATTAGATTTATTTTTAACCTCGTTTTTTTTTTCTTATTATGAAATGCATAATTGTAGAGGACAAACAATGCAGTGGAGAATTCAATTAGTAAAGTTAGGTATAAAATAGTTTATACTGTGCATGTGCAATATATTTTGTGTGAATCTTTCCTTCTCCACGCATGTATGCAGGTATAATTTTTTGTTTCAAACTCATAGATCAAGGAGACAAAATAAATAAATAAATAAATAAGAACACGCATAGATCAAGGAGGCAGTTTGCGTCTCACAATCATCATAAAATCAGAATATTTTCAACATATACTTCCCTGATATGTTAAATATTATAATAGCATATAAAAGACAACTTGTCTAATTTTATAGCCTCTCCTATACTGTATTCTGTTCTTATTTTCTTCTTTCTTTTCCTTTTTTATATTTCTTTTTTGTTATTTTTTTTATTTTTTCGTTGTTATTTTTTTTTTTTTGTGGTGCTCTTAGTTGCTTTCTTAGTTGTTATATTTGAAAAACTGTAACTGCATGTCGTTAAGCGTATCTGCGCATCGAACTGTAGATTATCTGAACCACAGATCAAATATTTTGTGCTTTCACCTGCTGAACTGAACCAAACCTAGTGGCATCTCAACAGCCAACTAGCTAAAAAAAAACATTAAAATCATATACCGTACGAGATTTCATTGCTGTCTTATTTTATGTTTTCATCATGAATCATCAATGCCAATATCTTAATCAATCATTTAGTGCGTGCCATTCCCTACTGTCCTCCATATGACAATGTGCCAATATATATATTTATTAGCATGCCAAACTGTTATTAGCCCCTGTATATTTAAGAAGCATGAAAAATGGTAAATCTTATTATCATTAAATAATTATATGTGGTACATGAAAATGAAAATATTAAAGTTTCAAGAAAATAAAATATGTTTCACTTATCACTCAGGAACGGTGTAGATATGCATAGGCTATAGATTGAAGGTCCTCCATATCACGATAATTGTAAGCTGTTCTCATTTCACAATATGATTCATCTTCCACACTTGAAGAGATGAAATCATCCTGAGAAGAAGATTCACAGTTCATCATTGGATTTGAAGATGATGGCTTGTTCATTCTTTCATCCATTGCCTGAGCCATAAATCCCTGCAAATCTTGCTGATATGCTGCATATCTATTGTAGGCTTTCCCAGCCTCTTGGGCTACAGAAGCTTCAGCCAAGCCATGAATATTATTACCGGCTCCTTGTGCTGCTTGATGAGCCTTTAAAGAAGCAAGTTGTGCTTGCAAACTCACAACCTGATAAGCACATGCTATTAGAAAATAATTCATGAGTTGATGATTGATATATTATGATGAAGAGTAGTTAATTATACTCACTTGTTGTTGCAGAGCAAAAATATGAGCAACACAGCCATAGATTGGGTCTTGAAGCCTGGCTTGGGCCTCATAAGAGATAGTGATGGCAGCCTCGGATCTATCGGTGACAGGAAGGTGCATGAGGAGCTTAGAGACATTGCTGGCTCCGAAGACCTTATGAATTGCTGCGAAATGTGAAGCTCCTTGCTCATGGCAAAAGTAAGGAGCAAACACACATCCCCTCACACACTTTCTTCTCAAGAACTTGCACGCTCCACAAGGAGAGCCAAGCCCTGTCATTGTTTTCAAGTGCTCGTAAATTGGATGCTTTTGCTTTACTCTCTCGCTCTTTCTCTATTTGTTTTCTTGGGGGTTTTGGTGTTTCACCAAACGTTTACTTATAAGCACAAGGATGAAGGGGAATGAATGATTTAGCAAGGAATAATAAATTTGGAGCGGTCTCCTTAGTGGCCAACAGGTTTCATTATTTTATCCATGTGGTGGCCCTTCTTCAACTCATCTCATGTAAAGAAACTGAAATGAGATTCCAAGGAGAGGGCCTCAACAAGAGAAACGGAGCTAACACTGACCCAACCCATTTTTGTTTGTTTGGTGAAGCAATTTTGTATTGATTTTTAAAATTTTAATTATCGGTTGGTGGCATTGTCCAGCTATTTGATCAAGTTCACTGTGGGTGTAAAATTAATTACAATGATTTGGACGTTGGATTGGAAAAGGTTTATTGGAATGTGCAAGTCTGGCTCGTTTGGGCTTGACTAGCTTATTTGAACAAAGGCTTGAACTCAAGATATACAAGTTATGCATAAATACATTAATACACATCTTTTAGCTTTTTAATATAATAATCACTACCAAAACTTATATTTTTTAAAAAAATTATTTTGCTCTTTGATAAATGTTCGTTTGAATGTCGGGCCATATTAATTATAAAGGCAAGCATGTGGGAGCATATATTAATTTATAAATAAATTCAGGAGATTGTGGTAGTTATTTGGACCCTAGACAACTGAGGCTGTAAGAACTGAACTGCAATTTAAAGGGGATGTTGTTTTTTTTCAGTTGTTACTGCATGGAGGAAAGATTATGAGGCATAACAAATATTAAGTGTGGTGATTGTATGTCTAGACAACAGTCATGATGGACCGTCATTACCCAGTTACTGATTGATACACGATAGTATGTTTGCATCCGAACTATTGTCCGGATGTATAGACCGCCGCATGTAATATTTTCTCGTTCGAACTAATAAATTGTGAGCATTGGATTTATGGTGCTGGATTGTATTATTAGCTGCAGCTAATACTGTTGGATGGTGTGCCAATCTCTACCAAAGGGGCCCTAAAGCTTCATTTTAGTTTGGTTTTCTTTTGCATAATTTTCTTAGAAATAATATTTTAAAATATAATTTGCTCAATAAATTTCGCCATTTCGTGCACACGCCTTCGCGCAATAGATGGCTCGAATTTCTGTACTTCAAAAACATAGAGGTATCAAATTAAAATAGAATTTCTTATTGATATTTATGTGTATACCATGTAATTTTTTTTTAATAATGATTAATGTTGTACAATCTTTGTAAAATTGCTTCTATTTATGTTTCATGATGTAACTATTTATAAAATAGAAAGTATGCTTAAAAAATGATCAAAGAGAGTCAAAATTTATGTGACACAAATATTTGATTCGACTGTATTGATTTGCGGCAAGCATTATTAATGATGAATTTTGTACGCAGTCGACATTAACGGCGACATTTTCATATATATCATTGTAAGGGGAATTTTGGATGCTAAAATCGACGCAAAATACCTTACGTCGGAAAGGGCCGACACAAATCTGACGCCTAGTCTTTAAATCTAGCCCCACGTACGTTAGACTCGTTCGCACTCTCCACTATTCTATTGTTTTCTTTAGAGAAGAACTAGCTCTCCCACGACTCTTCGGGGACCCCTATATCGCTCCGCTCCAGGGAGCACCTAGTGATTGTCTGGCGGCCTTAAAACTCCTACAACCCTTGTATTTGAGCGTTCCTCTAAGATAATTTTATTTTTTTTCCAACATTTTGTCAAATCCTTTATTTTTTTCTTTACCAAATTATTCGATTTTACTTTAGGCTTAATTATGAGGGTTTAGTTATATGTTATGAGGTGCTTG